>CABHPQ010195862.1:0-14629 GCA_902168405.1 Peromyscus aztecus
CAACTGCCCTTACTCAGGGAGACGTCTCTCTGTCCCATGTGATGTTTATCACCTATGCACTGCGTAATGGTAACATCAGGGTACATTTATCTGTCTTTTCAAAGATTGGTCATTTTGTTGTTGTTGTTGTGTGTCTGCTTTTTTGTTTTTTCAAGACAGGGTTTCTCTATGTAGTCCTGGCTGTCCTGGAACTTGCTCTGTAAACCAGGCTAGTCTTGAACTCAGAGATTTGCCTGCCTCTGCCTCACAAGTGCTGGTATTACAGGCATGTGTCACCACTGCTTGGCTAACATTGGTCATTTCTTTGTGATTAAAAAAAATTAATATCCTTTCTTGCCTTTTAAAAATATATACAGAACACCATGATTACCTACAATCTATTAGGCAAAAGATGGCCAGACCTAATTTATCAAATCTGTTTGTAACTTGGTACACATTGACCAACCTGGCAACTTTACCAAAATAGGAAAAATCATCAAAAAAGAAAGAAAGAAAGAAAAAAAAGAGGGGTAAATAGACAGTATGGTTATATCACTGACTATAAAGCAAAGAAAGTCAAAGCACATCATAGAAATGGAAATAGGCACACATACAATCATACACATACATACACACATGCACACACACATTCATACACACATATGCACACGCTGTACACACACCCACGCTTGCACACATATTCATACACACATGGGCACACACCAAGGTCTTCAGCATCTTAGGCATCACGCTCATGTGCAGGAGCATGACAGATTCTCTACTTCCCTTACACTAACATGAGTGGTGTGTTTTCTGAGGTCCCAGGAAAATTTGGTGTCCTGTCTCCTGTTGGTGAAGATGCAGGCCAAATCTCCAGTAGAATTAAAGTGAAGGCTGGCAGCGCAGGGATGGCCGATTAGCACCGGCAGAAACTACTGCGGGGAACTGGGAAAATATTACTAACACAGGCGGCAGGAGACCCAGATGTCTTCAGTGGGGTGGTACGGGACAGCAGGGGTTTCCTAGGCACTCATCCCAGAGGAACTCGTTCTGCGGCAAACATCATAGCGTCTACGGCCTTGAGTACGGCTCAGTGTCTTGAGCAGATGGATTACTTCATTGTCTCCAAGGCAAATTTGGCTCCGAGTTAGTAATGGAGGTATGTCTTTTTTCTTATAAGGAATTTTTGTCTTACCTCCCAGATCTTCTCCAGCTGTTCCAGGATGTTGGAAACCCCGGGAAACAAAGGCTGACCCTGGAACATTTCAATAAAGATGCAGCCTGCGCCCCTAGCAAAGGAAAGGAGAGACTTATAAGGAGGCCATGCATAGAAAACCTAACATCTACAATGTCCCCTTCTGAGAAATACTTGGGAGATTGTTAAATAGAGCCACGTGTTATTAAAAGCCCAGAGCCAGGAAAGCTCCTCAACGAGGACAGTAAAAGCAAAGAGATTTTGTAAAGTGGAGTAAGGCCAGCCAGGAGTAGGCTCCATTATAAACCCTCAGTCACCCAAGCTCACCAGCTCCCCATTCTGTGGGGTGGGAAAGCCCCGAATCCCCAATTTAAATCATTAAACCTAAGATGCTATCAGCTTAAGATGTTAGTGTATGTGCCATTAAGAGAGAAAAGCACATTGCCTCATAACTACATACAATTACTCTGTGTCAATTAAAACCTTAACAGTGCTTTTGAAGACTGCAACCCGGGTATGGTGGTGCACACCTAGATTCCTAGTCTTTGGGAGGCCAAAGCAGGAGGAAAAAACACTGCAACCCTTTCTCTGTCTATCTGTCTGTCTGTCTGTCTGTCTGTCTGTCTCTCTCTCTCTCTCTCTCTCTCTCTCTCTCACACACACACACACACACACACATGCACATACACACTTACACTTCGCAAATCCTATTATGATGTGGTCAAACTTTATTTTCTCCTTACTGGAAGGGTAGTGATAAACTTAATTAAGCGTAGATTACTTTCTAATATATCATACTCGTACATGCAAAAATATGGAACATTAAATGAAATAAATCGGTTTAGGTGTTCCTTAAAACTTCTGCACAGTCAGCATTTGACTCAGACTCGCTGATGTGCTAACCCACGGCCTCATCCTCTATATTAAGAGGCTGATGATGCGACAAGTCTTAAAATAAGCCATAAAGGAACCAAGAGTCGTGGGTGCCGGCTCCTAAATGGCTCTACAATTAAACTGCCAACTTACTCTTGACTCCTGCTGGAAGAATGTTGCTAAACATGTCTGATTCACTCTCGCAAGCATTTGGCTCCCAGGGGTTTAAAAATGAAGCAGACCTTCTTGTTTGCGGGTTTTCTTTCACTCACCGACATTCGTTCGTGAGTTTTTATTTTTTAAAGAATTTTTTTTGTTTGTTTGTTTTTTGAGACAGGGTTTCTCTGTGTAGCTTTGCGCCTTTCTTGGAGCTCACTTGGTAGCCCAGGCTGGCCTCGAACTCACAGAGATCCACCTGGCTCTGCCTCCCGAGTGCTGGGATTAAAGGCGTGCGCCACCAACGCCCGGCCTTAAAGAATTTTTTTATGTGCATGTGTGAGTACCTGCATGCATGTATGTATGTATACCAAATGTGTGGCTGGTGCCCACAGAGGCAAGAAAGAGGACATCAGATCCCCTGGAATTGGAGCGGCACACGGTCGTGAGCTGCCATGTGGGCGCTGGGACTGGAACCCAGGTCCTCCAAAAGAGCTCTGTGCACTCTTAACCTCTGAGTCACTTCCCCAGCCCCTCCCCAGTTCACTCTGCCATTCTTGCGACATAACAAGGAAGAAATTTTAAGTAAAATGTTTTTATTATAAATGATCGCCGTATTAAATATGTATTTCAAGTTTCATTTGAATTACAGTCTCCAGTATTATTCACACATAAGCTTTTACTTTCTGTAGACGCTAGACATATTCTGTTTAATTTGCTTTTTAATGGCTGTGTCGGGGAAAGCCTATTTCTTGACAATTAAATGTAAAACTCACTCTTATCTGTGTTTTGTCTGAGGCTAGGGCATGTGTTAAGAGAAAGATTGCAATGGAACTCGGTCTGATGTTACATAGACAAAAGCTATTTTTATGGCCTGTTTTTTTTTTTTTTGTTGTTGTTGTTTGTTTTGTTTGGGTTTAATACACTGGATCATTCTTAGGATTTTTGTTGTTGTTGTTTTGTTTTGTTTTTTTCTTTTTGTTTGTTTTTTCCAGACAGGGTTTCTCTGTGTAGTTTTGGTGCCTGTCCTGGATCTCGCTCTGTAGACCAGGCTGACCTCGAACTCACAGAGTGCTGGGATTAAAGGCATGCTCCATCACCGCCCAGCCTCATTCTTAGGATTTTGTGGGAAAGTAGATTAGACTGAGCTTGGCAAGCATTTTCTCTCTCCATCCCACCAGAAACAGGCTATTTTTATTCTGATTTTTAAAAAAATTAGAATAATTTTTCTAAATCAGTTTTTGCTGTACAGAGATATTTTAGATGGGATCAAACATTTTGATCAGACAGATGAAGCCTGTGTGTCCGGTAAAGAATACCTTAGAGTGGGTTTTTAGAATTATTGTTATTTTAATGTTTCCCATTAGTTTATGTTTAAATATTCATGTTCTTGAGGGGGTGTGGTGACCCATACCTGTAATTCCAGCACTATGGAGGCTGAGACTGGGGAACTGCAAGTTCAAGCCCAGCCAGGGCTATATAATGAGTTCCATGCCAGCCTAGGGTACAGAGTGAGACCCTGTCTCAAATTAAAAAAAAGAAAGAAAGATTTATTCATCTTCTTTTTGTCTTTTGAGAACAGCCACAGAGGAGAAAGGACAAAATAGGAGCTTGTGGTTTAGTTAAAACCTTTGCTAGAACTAGCCAAGTAGGGGATAGGGCAAGAGAGACACAGTTGGCTAGCGTCACCAAATGGCCTCCACATGCCCACCCTTAACGGGACACCTTTGTCAAACTCCCCTGTAGGACGAATTGCTAAACGGTCTTATTAATAAAAAACCTGGAGCCAGATATTGGGGTTAAAACCGAGTGATCAGAAAAGCAGAAAGAAGCCAGCCACATTCTTACTACTTGGAGATCCTCTGCCAGAGACCTACTTCCTGTCTACCCACGCCTATATGCCTTGCTGTTCTGCCATCTCATTTCCTCTTTCCACCCAGCTACCTCACTTCTTCTTCCTGCCCAGCTCTGTCACTTCCTGTCTGTCTGTACAGACCTCTAGACCTTTATGGTTAACTAGTGTTGTAATTTAAGGCATGTGCCACCATGCCTGGCTCTGTTCCCAATGTGGGCTTGAACTCACAGAGATCCATGTGGATTTCTGCCTCCCAAGTGATAGGATTAAAGGCGTGTGCTGCCATTGCCTGACTTCTGTGTTTAATATAGTGGCTGGCTTTTTCCTCTGATCCTCAGATAAACTTTATTGGGGGACACAGATAAAATATCACCACACTCCCCCTTGTTCTAAGGCTCAGGAGACACAGAGGAAAAGGAGGCTGGAAGAGCTGGAGGATGAGGAAGATGTTGGATGGTGCTGTCTCCTGGACATGAAATAGCGGCCGCACTCATACACTCCAGCAGCTGCGGCTACCTGCGCAGGACCTGCAGGCTGTATGAGAGGATGAGGAGGCGGGAGGAACATGATGGGGGCTTCTGGGGGCAGTGGGAGTTGAAAAAAAAAAAAAAAACAACCACAAACACAAACACAAATGCTGTGGGATGTTCTGTATGGCAAATGTGTTGCTAATAAAACACTGATTGGCCAGTGGCTAGGCAGGAAGTATAGGCGGGACTAACAGAGAGAATTAAAAGAACAGGAAGGCGGAGGGAGTCTCTGCCAGCCACCGCCAGGACAAGCAGCATGTAAAGATGCCGGTAAGCCACGAGCCACGTGGCAAGGTATAGATTTATAGAAACGGATTAATTTAAGATATAAGGACAGTTAGCAAGAAGCCTGCCACGGCCATACAGTTTGTAAGCAATATAAGTCTCTGTGTTTACTTGGTTGGGTCTGAGCAGCTGTGGGACTGGCAGGTGAAAGAGATTTATCCTGACCGTGGCCCAGGCAGGAAAACTTAAGCAACACACAAACAAAACCACTCTCGGCCCTTCCCCCAGAATCTACCACTACCATAACAAAATAACCCAATATAGTTATTTCTAAGTGTAAGCCTACCGTTCACCTATATTTTTTCCCATCCTCCCAAGAAAACTTTCATTGCCTAAAGCAAAGTGTCTCTTTTTCATGGCATTTTCTTCTTACGGTGCCAGGAGCCAAACCTGGGTTTCTGGAATGTTAAGTAAGCACTCTTGCTGATGAACTGCCCCCTTGACCCGAATTGTGTTTTATACTTGTGACTGTGGGAAGCCAAGAAAGAAGTCTTCTTGTTAGACAATTTCAAGGTATCCATTATCTTCTGCACAAGGATGACATGCAAAGCTATATAAAGTATACTTTGGCAAGACTGAGAACATTTGGGCCATCATGTAAGCTCTATGATATAGCATAAGGTCTTTGTGTTAAAGAGATAAAATGCTAGTGTTTAGTTAAAATTCTCCATTTGCAAATCAAGGTAGCTTGAAACCTTTATCTAACAAATTTAGAGTCTATGGACACTCATATACATATTATATATAGGGTATATGCAATTATATACATATGTATACAATCCATATATACACATGTATATATTTCTATATATGCTTTATAAACATAAGACAAACAAAATTCTGAATCAATTATGTTTCAGTACCTGGAAGATCTGTTAAGTACCATCAGTACTTGAATAAA
Organism: Peromyscus aztecus; assembly: GCA_902168405.1. Taxonomy (NCBI): domain Eukaryota; kingdom Metazoa; phylum Chordata; class Mammalia; order Rodentia; family Cricetidae; genus Peromyscus; species Peromyscus aztecus. The sequence goes on from CABHPQ010195862.1 coordinate 5,775, forward strand.
TATTTAATTATTTTATCTAATGTTTTCTTTAAAACAAAGAGGGCTAGTGCTCAAACACTTCCACGGGTATTATACTCAATGAGTTTGAGCTACACGTTTTAAAGCTGAAAGGCATTTCTGGGTATAACAGTTGTTCTGAAAACAATCCAGTCTGTTGTCCTGCTATGAAATTGGCTTTTCAGAACCGTGTTAGCTTTTATTTCTTATTCAACTTAAGAACACAGGTCTTAAATGCTGGGCAGTAGCAGCGCAGGCCTTTTATCCCAGCACTTGGGAGGCAGAGTCAGGCAGATCTCTGAGTTCGAGGCCAGCCTGGTTTATACAGTGAGTTCCAGGACAGCTAGGGCTACACAGAAAAACTCTGTCTCAAAAAGTCAAAAACCAACATAACAAAAACAACAAAACCCCCAAAAATCCAACCAACTAACCAACCAACCAACCAAACAAACAAACAAAAATCCAAGAAACCAAACCAAAACACCCAGGGTCTGGAAGCTCTCAGCTATTTGGCCTACCCCAGATTTTCTCCACATCCAGGTCCAGCTAAGGAGCCGGCTCCCACCTCCTTTCATTCTTTGGCTCTGTTTTCAGTCACCGTTCTATAACTCTTCTTACCCCTCTTTTCCTATCCGGTGGGGTTTTCAGTCTACGGAGCTTCTGGGGGCTGGAGTGGGGTGGGAAGAGGCAGCCCTGGGATGGAGGTATCTCAGTGGGAGACAAGGAGTGGCCTCGAACAGTGCATCCTTCCAGAAGGGCGAGTTGGCAGGGGTCAGTTGACGGCTCCCAATGTTGGTCTTTCGTCAAGTTAGAGCGAACAGCTTCAGCGTTTCCTGCATTTTCTGGCTCTCTCCCGAGTTTTTTTTTTTCTCTCTATTCTAAGCATGAACGAGTTCTTCCAGAAGAGAGAAAGAGATTCCTCAAATTCCTTAGGCGATCCCCTGGGGGCCAAAACCATCTCAGGAGTTTTTAGCTTTTCAGAGCGGCAAGGAGCACATAAAAATTCTGCTGGGAGAAACGAATCCGTATTTCATTGTTCACTGCTGAAGTTAATTTGGAGCGACGTGATATACGGCCATCAAATGGCATCTCCCGTTACTCGCCTGGCGTCACATTCTACAGTTGAAAGTTTTCGGCAAGAATCCTGACAGTGCCGAATAAGGCAGGGACGGCTGTGGCTTTCCGTAATTGGGGAGCCAGCAGCCACCTGAAGTCTACACCAAAGACAGGAAGGACCCTGTGTTTCAAAATCAAGCCATCCTTCAAACTCAGTGTGCTACGCGCTGGAGGGATCGCTCAGTGGTTAGAGCACTGGCTGCTCTTACAGAGGACCAGAGTTCTATTCCTAAGCAACCACATCGGGCAGCTCATGACCTCTAATAACTCCAGCTCTGGGGGAATCCAAGATCCTCTTCTGGCCTCCATGGATATGCACATACGTCACACACAAATAAAAGCAAATCTTAATAAAACCCTCAGTGTAGTTCACTAGGATACACCTTGAAAACACCACGCTAAATGAAAGAAGCTAGACGGGGAAGGACAAGTGTTGTATGATTCCAGCACCGATTACGCGAAGTACTTTCAACAGTCGAATTCACAGACGTGCAGAAAATGGACCGGTGGTTCCCAGGGGCTGATGGGAAAGTTAGTGGGAATTTACAGTTTCGTGAGTACCGTTTCAACACGAGGATGATGGAAGGTTCTAGAGATGGACGGAAATGATGATCAAACAGCACAAATGTACCAAATGCCCCTGAATTGTTACTTAAAATGGCTACACACGCTGTTTTATGTTGTGTACATTTAAACATCGATCTGCCCTCCAAAGCAAAAAAAAAAACAAAAAAAAATCACCACATAAAGTTTGTAACTTTCTCCTTAAAGTCCCTAATAAGGACCTTTTAAGGTCTGAAAGGGATAGGGAGAAAGACAGGCAGGAGAAAGTGTTGGGAGACTAGAGAACACTGGCTGAGAACGTTTGTCCCAATCCACCAGAGCTGGGTGCCTTAGCCCTGGGTCCCCGACTGACAGTGTGGCCGCCAGTGCTCCCAAAGAGCCCTGATTGCTTCCGTTAAGACAAAGCAGTGGCGGCCTGTCATCTGCGCCCCACAAAGGGCATTCAGTCCAATGCTGGAGGGCTGCATACAGTCCCTAGCTGAACAGAACTCCCCTCCGATCCTCACTTTTCCTCCTCTCTGCCCGTTCCTTCTCTTATCACCCAGAAAAGGAAACCGTGAGAGGGAGGGGATCTCAGTGTAAACCCCCAGTTCTTAGCAATGACTTGAAAGTGAACAGGCAGAAAACTCAGGGGCGGTGCCTGCCGATCTATTTCTGTCACATCTTTAGTTTTGCTAGGCAAACAAGTGTGTGTGTGGGGGGGGTAGAAATAATGGAAGTGATTTTAATTTATAATTTTGATTTTTGTTTTGTTTTGCTTTGTTTTTTTTGAGACAGGGTTTCTCTGTTGTAGTTTTGGTGCCTTTCCTGGATCTCACTCATGGACCAGGCTGGCCTCGAACTCACAGAGATCTGCCTGGCTCTGCCTCCCGAGTGCTGGGATTAAAGGCGTGTGCCGCTGCCGCCTGACTTTAATTTATAATTTAGTATTTATCTTAAAAGCGGGCATGTTTGCCACAGAGCACATGTGGAGGTCGGAGGACAACTCTGTGGAATTGGTTAGAATTCCTACCCACTCCCCCAGCTCCATGACCGTGTATGAGCTGTCCAGTAGCCTGGCTTAGTCATCCTAGGGTCTTACTGTAAGGATTCTGTGTATGCGAGGCTCGGCGCCTTATTACGTCATCAGCAGGCCACTGCGTCCCAGCCTAAAAGCCGGATGTGCATGCCCATGTGCTCTCTTGGTCTCTGTCTCTCTCTTTCTCTCTGCACCCCTCTCTTTCTGTCTCCTCTCCGCCAGGCCTGGCTTCCCCTGTCCTATCCCCTCTTCTCTCTGATAAAGCCCATTCTAACTCTGGTAACCACGGCTCGTGATTCTTCCGCCTGTGACTCTTCCGCCCCGGTATCCAGCGCCAGCCACTAGCGCCGTATACCCTTTCACTTACGTCCTCCATAATCACGTAATCCTGCCTGATCACATAATCTGCGAGCAGCGTGATTGCATAATATATGTGCATTCGTGGTGTAGCTACGTAAACCCATACGCGCGTGTGTGGAGGGGTGGACCTATAAAAAACGGGTTCCACCTATTCCTTCCCTCTCTTCCTGCACGGTCATTCCATAGGCCTGTGCACATCTTTTCTATTCCCTTCCCTTAATAAACTCTTATAGCGGGTTTTGTTGTGCCTAGTGGCTTCCCTCGCATGGTAAACAGCGCCGCTTAATAAATAACACTGGGTATCGAACTCAGGTTGTCAGACTCATGTAGCAAGTGCCTTTACCTGCGGAGCCATCTTACTGGCTGAATAGTATTCTTTATTACTCAGTTTCCCCCAGGATCCAATCTGGGGCCATGGACTGCCTGTAGATGAGATGTCTTTTTAATCTGGAATAGTTCTCTCCCCTGTCTTGTCTTCTAAAACTCTGATTCCAGAGCTGGGTATGCAGCGCTGGTGGACCGCTTGCCGAGCATGTGCGAGGCACCTGTAGGTTCAAGTCCCAGGATCACCACTAGGAAAATAATTGAACCAAAACCAAACCAAAAGAAAAACACCTTTGATTTGCCAAAGATCCCAGGCCACTTGCCTCCGGTAGACTATTCTTTTAAGTTGGCTTATCTGTTACTTTCTCGTGGTCTGAGGTGGGTAGACTTCTCCTGGAACACCACATAAATGCCATCGGGTTCTCAGTCCATCTTAGGAGGAAGCGCATGTCCGTCTTGCCAGCCACTATTCATTCTGTTCACTTTCACTGCTTCTGTTAAGGTGTGGTCTGCCAAGTTTCTCTGCCCTCAAGTTCCTGCTTTCTCTGTGTAATTGATGTGTAACCTGCGAAGCCCTGCTTGGTGGCATGGGAATGTCTCATTCCTCAGCGGACGTTCCCCTTTTCGCCAAGCACCAGTGAATCGTGTCCCAAAGAAGTGCTACTGTATGGGTTGCAGAATAGTGATCTGTCAACTGTATGGGGGATTTTTTGTTTGTCTGTTTCTCCTTCTGTCATTAGTTGGCATTCTCAGTGGGGGTGGGGCTTCTCAGCCCTCTGGCTAGCAAGCCAGCTGTCTCCAGTATGGGCTCTTTACTTACTAGGCTGTAATTAATTCCTCTCATAATTCACTTTGATGTTAAAAGTGTCCCAGAATGGACGAGAGGAAGCGTCTTCAGACTGCTTCCCATGTCCTTTCGACATGTCTCCATTTACTACTGTGTGTCATTTTTCTAAGAAAACATTTTGGCCCAACAAGATGTTCCAAGTCCCTTTTACACTCCCCTAAAATCAGATAATTCCTCCCAAGAGCCATAGTTCTTTTTAGTAGAGAGTGATATAAAGAATTCAAGATCTAGCCGGGCGGTGGTGGTGCACGCCTTTAATCCCAGCACTCAGGAGGCAGAGGCAGGCGGATCTCTGTGAGTTCGAGGCCAGCCTGGTCTACAGAGAGAGTTCCAGGAAAGGCGCAAAGCTACACAGAAACCCTGTCTCAAAAAAAACAAAAAAAGAAAAAAGAATTCAAGATCTAGATGGTAGACCAACACTCAGGTAAGATATATCACTGGTGCTTGACTAAAAGGGGAATGTTCGCTGAGGAATGAGACATTTACATGCCACAATAAATAAGTAAACAAACAAATAAATAAAACAGGGTGCCAAAGTTTAAAAGATTGTTTTGGGGAGCTGGAAAGATGGCTCTTGCAGAGGACTTAGGTTTGTTTTCTAGCACCCAGGCAGCCTCAGACTCACCTTGAACTCTGTATCCTCTCATCTTTACCCCCTCCCTAGAGCTGGGCTTACGGGGACGCCCCACCACACCTGATGCTGGGGACTGAAGGTGGGTTTTGTCTGTGCAAGTTCTCTACCAGTTGAGCTGCTGCATTTCCTACTCTTAACAAACGTCTTAAAGGAAAACAATTCCAGGTTGCATTCCAGAAGAGTCCGGCGTGTGCGGCTCCTTTGGGGTGGGGATGGTGAAAACGCTTTCATTCAGTCCCATTGCCGGTGGTGCAACAGGAACCAGGCATGAGGTCTCTGAATGTATTTGTTGAAGTGGTAGGCGCAAGGGCCAAGAGAAGCAATGGACGATAAAGGAGATTTACAAGGGCTTCTGCTTTAGCTATGTAAGGCCTTAAGTTATAAAACCTGACCACAGTCGTTGAAGAAGACTTAAGCAAATGGAAAGACAGGTCATGCTCAAAACGTGGAAGTCAAGCACCACGGTGCACACTTACAAGGAGGTAGAAGCGGGAAGATTCGGAGTTCTGGGTTATCCTCAGCTACACAGAGTCTGAGACCAGCCTGGCCTACATGAATACATGAGACACTCTCTCTATCTCTGTCTCTGTCTCTCTTATTTTCTCTCCATTTATATATACAAATACATATATATTATACATATCTATAAAATGAAGTGCCCGATTATTTTCAGAATATTCTGTACATTGTACGCAATTCTAATGAAAACCCCATTAGGAATTTTTATGTAACTGGAAACACTGAGTCTAAAATTATATATATAAACAGAAAGGAATGAATCAAGACATTCGTGTGTGTGTGTGTGGTATTCATGTGTATGTGTAAGGTGTGTGTGTTGCCAGGGGACAGTGGAGCAGGGATACACATAGAGTCCAGAAGTCAGTATCTAGTGTCTTCCTCAACTGTTCACCAACTTATTCTTTAAGACAGGGCCTCACAGAATCTGAAGTTCTCTGATTCAGCCAGCCTAGCTGGCCAGCAAATCCCAGGGACCCTCCTGTCTGTGGGAGCCCACAGAGGTTTCCTAGTGAGATCTGAGCTTGCTTCACCTAGCAGGGCTGCATAAGGGGATGGCTTGACCACATGCGTGGTTACCAGGTGTTTGGAAGGGTCTACACTTGGCTGTGCTGGGGGAAGTCTTTTGCTCCATCCCTTGGTATTCCTATAAAAAACCCTTTAGGAGAGACCAAAGGGGCCAGTGGATATTGATCCAGGCCCTCCCAAGGCTATCTTGTGTTTCTATCTGTCTCTTTCCCCTCTATATTTCTATATAAATCTCTTATCCCTCTCTCCTCAAGAGTATCCTGGGGAAAAAGGTGGGGGCAGCCTCCCCCCCCCCCACTATCTCAGCCTCGCCAGCACTGAGATTATAGACGCATGCTATCATGTCTGGCTTTTTGTTTTGTTTTTACATGGGTTCTGGGGAGCTAAATTCACATTCTCATGTTAGTGTAGAAAGATGACTTTATCCCCTAAGCCATCTCCCGGGCCTCTTAAGAGATTCTTGAAGGGTGAGACTTGTCCTATGAACTATCAATTATTATTATAAAGCTATGGAAATGAATACGTTGGCAGAGGAATGGATGAACTGATCTCAGTGAGACAGAATAGAGAACTTAGAAACAGACCAGGTATTTATAGACACTTGATAAGGAAGAGATTTGACACGTTCCCAGGACTTGTTCAAGGTCAAGCCAGTGACCTGCTGGCACGGAGATGGCAGGGCTCATAAGCCTCCAGCCCTAGCTGAGGACCTAGTGACAGCTGAGGGATGCTGGGGATGTGGTTTGAAGGGTGTGGCCCTAGCATTGACCATACTCCAGTGGACGGTGCCACACCCAGGAGTATATGGGCAGCATAAACAGGCGTGGTGAGTTCTTAAAAAACAGAAGAAATGATGTAAGGAGGGGAGTTGGGGGAGGGGATCTGAGTGGCGGTAAGGGGAGAGCCGGGGTGTGTGTGTGTGTGTGTGTGTGTGTGTGTGAAAATGATTAAAATATACTGCATGCACATAGGAAATTCTCAAAGAATTAATAAAATATCATATTTTTTTAAAAAAAAGATATTTGGCATGGCAGATAGCATAAGAAACTGGAACTGGACACATGAGCCTCAGAGCTGGGTTACGGCTGGTCACCACAATAAAAACAACAATAACAACAGCACAAAACCATGGCGGACACAAAACCAAAAACCAGCGTTAACATCCGAGATGGTGATTAACAGGAAATGGATGAGTCTTAGAACTCATTACATTCGGGGGGGAAAAACAAGCCACCGAAGACTGAATCCAATATAATACTATTTTTACAAAGCTCACAGGTAAGCCTGGCAAGATGGCGCCCGATGACCTGGAGGACCCAGACAGCAGAAGGAGAGAACCGACTCCTGCAAGTTGTCCTCTGACCTCATATCTGAGTTGCTGTACCCATCTCCTACCCCCAATAAATACATAAATAATGTAATTAAAAAATTAATTCTAGAAGATCAAAGGTAGGCAAAAATAATTAAAAGAATTTTTAAGACTCTAAACAAAATGGGAAACTATTGTTTCTAAAGGGGGAAGGGGAGGGAGTGCAGATGAATGAAGCTCAGGAAGAAGAAGGCCCTTTGGCGGAGGGCAGGCTGGCAGGGGAGGCGCACCACAGTGGGACAGCAACGACTGTGCTGTAGCCCTTGCACGGGGTGTTGGGGTTGTGTGTGACTTTTCTTAAGCTGCCCTGGTGTTCTAGGTGTGATGTCACTGCATAAATATTTTCCATGGGAGCTGTCTTTTACAATACAGGATGTTAAGCAGCATCCCTACCCATGCCTTCCACCAGCTACGACAACAAAGATCTCCAGACATTACCAGATGTCCCCTGGGGGGTAAAATTGCCCCAATTGAGAATCACTGATCTACCTACATATGTTACATATATATATATACATCTCATTGCTTTAAATAGTCTATAATAAAACAAAGTTTAAAATTGACGGGTAGAAGCTCCACTCTGCCTGTAAAACACAAGCAGGAAGGCATCATGACAAGCAGGGCATGCCTGAGCCTGCTGAAGGCCTTTGAAGTTGAGCAGTGCAGTCCGACAGCCCCAGAGCAGTTGAGGAGCAGGTGACAGATCTCGAAATGGCTCCCAGTCTCAGTCTCAGAGGCCCACAACTGGTTACGGGGGGGGGGGGGGGAGTCTTCATTTTTTAATTCTTCGAGACGTCTAAAAGTTTAGCCCTGCTTAAAAATTACCTGCTTAATTGAAAAAAAAATCTATTATTGGCATGTGCTTCGGATACAGAACCCAGAGGATCTGAGCTGGATCTGACCTGAAAGCCTCCTCTCCTGAGGACTAGTTTTCCTAGTTCCAGAAGGTGCTATATGAGCTTCCAAGGCAAGGAAGCAGTCAACAGTCCTACCCAGCTGTGATGCCTGTGAGCCAGGACAACGACCAGCAGGACAAGCTATCCCTAAGGGTGTAATAGGCACGCATTTCTTGGCAGTAACCAACAGCTCTCTAATTGGACTCCACGCCTGCTTAACAGAGGGAAATCATGCCTGGCACTGGAAACCTAGGCAACTACCAAGGCTAGTGAGGTCATGGGTCTTAGAAGAGAGTCCACTCTGCTTATTTTATTAAACCAGCATAATTCTTAACTGCATTCTAAATACTTATCCTTATGTTCACAAATAACCACATCTCTCACTCCTCATCAAAGAAGCTTCTCCTTCTCAAAAGACAGACCATTACAGAAGAAAACCACAACCGTAGACATGCAGAGAACAGCTGGTCAGGGGCCCTATCTCCAGTGGATACACCACAACACAGCTCCTACACCTAAAGCTCAGGATGCATGGAGGAAGAGGGAGCAGAAAGACTGTAAGAGCCAGAGGACCAGGAATTCTGCTGTGAGACTGTCTCCTAGAAGGGACCGGGAAGCTATACCCCATAACGTTTCAATAATATGGCTGCCAGAACAAGACCTGACCAAGGCTAACAGCAACAGAA
>CABHPQ010195870.1:0-16035 GCA_902168405.1 Peromyscus aztecus
GTGTGTGTGTGTGTGTGTGTGTGTGTGTGTGTGTGTGTGTGTGTGTGGTGCACATGTGGAAGCCAGAGGTTGACACTGGGTATCTTCTATTGTTCTCTGTTGTATTTAAAAAACACATTTGTTTGTTTTATCACGTGTGTGAGTGAGCATGCCAGCATGTGTGGGCATTAGAGGACAATTCTCTGAAATTGGTTCTCTCTTACCCTCTTGTGGGATCCCGGGGTCTAACTCAGATTTTCTGCTCAAAAGCACTTCCGTCAGCTGAGCCGTCTTGCCAGCTCTCGAAGCTCTTGAGATAGGGTTTCTCACTGAACCTGTAGCTTGGTGATCTGGATCAACCGGCTGGCCGGAGATCCTGAAGGCCTTCTGGCCTCTGCCTCTCCAGCGCTGGGGTTACAGGTAGGCCTCTGTGCAGCTTTGAGGCTTCCGTGAGTGAGGAGAGGAAGAGGAAGGCAACCCCTCTTCTGGGGCTGAGCACGGACTCAGGAATCCAGTGTGGTTAGAGCCAACCTGCCCACCACAGGGCTGTCATCCTGACAGTAAAACAGGCAGAGAGAGGCAGAAACAGACCAAGAGATGCTGGCTGCTGCTGGAGCAAACCAAGCCCGAAGCCCACCTGTGTCTAGACTTCCCAGCTATGGAGGCTAAGACATTCCTGTTATTCAAACTAGCTTGGCTGTCTGCTTCTTACACCCTAGCAGATTCACCCAAGTGCTTTTCCAAATGCAGCGTCTAGATCCCTGGCTCTCAGCTCTACGAGACTGCGTGTGAAAGCGCTGAGCGCTCACAGGCATGCCGCAGAATCGAGATTTCCGCTCCTTCCCTCTTGGATTCAGAACAACCACACCATCAAAAATGAGATTTCCAGACTTCACATGGAGAGATAGACTCATTAGTCTGGACTGTTTGGGGCTTTTTCAAGTAATTGCATGCCTTGGGAAATATTACTGCGATGTCCTCATTTTCCCCCGGAGATCACGTACGTGTCACACTAACCCACTTGGAATTCAGAGCTGCGCCTGAACGCTCGCTGCAGGGCTGAGCGCACCACTGGGAACTGGCGGAGTTTAGTTAACATTTTCATAATTTCTTTCCCACTGTTCTGTTAGCTGCCTGGGACCTGAGCTAACAGCATCTCCATAGGTCGACAGGCAACTCTCCCCTCCTTGATGTGACCCAGAGACCCAGGCTCTTTGAGCCTGGTAGCTCTCAGATCCCCAGCTGGAGTATATTCCCTGCACTAGGAGAACCCAGAGGTCTATGAGCTGGGATGAGGAAGAGTGACAATCTCCCATCTCCTCAGCCTTGACGGGAACAGCTTTGCCTCTGTGAGGTACAGGAAGGGGTTCCCTGCACCCGAGAAGCTTTACCAGTCCTTCATCTAGGGATAACTTGAGACCTCGAGCCACGGAGCTGATGTTCTCTATGGACATATGGCTCAAAAGTTTAGGTCACCAAGTCACACTTTTAACACTCCGACACTAATTTCCTTCCCCCAGCATCTCACAGTAAGGGGTGCATTGTTGTAACAAGTCCCCCATGGGCTTCTCCAGATGTCTGGAGGGTGGGGCCAGATGAAGATGCTGCCCCAGTACACACCTGCATATCAGCAGGGAAAGGAGGATGTGGGGACAGACACAACCCACCATTTATTTCTACGGCTGTGGCTGAGACAGGGCCGTCATGTTCATACTCCACGGAAAGACACTGCCATCAGGCCACAGCCAGACGCAAGGACCAGGACACACAGTTTCCAATGGGGGTCGTGGGGACACCTGCTATGAAAGATGGGCCATTGAGGGTGGCTGTTGCCCAGCACTGACATCCAGAACTGTGCTGGTCACTGTGCGGCCTCTGTGGTTCTCGGCACTGTGCGGCCTCTGTGGTTCTCGGCTGCTGCTTGAGTGATTATTATGCTGTGGGCGTCCCCAGCACCGAGCTGCCTGATGGGCAGGGTCATGTCTGGTTCATCCTCCCCTCCTGGCCTTGAGAAGGGGCTGGTGTGTGCAGTAGGAAGGATAGGGACATTAATTATGGTACACAGCTATTTTTCAACTCTTCTGTTCCCAGTAGAGCAAAGTCAAAAGCCGTGTGTCTGCAGTGCATGCATGATATCACCTCAGGCTGAGTTATCTGGTTTGCTTTATCATACTTGCTAAGTACTTGTCACATACATGCACACATGCACACATGTGCAAACAAACAGTCAAATCCACATACACACACATGCATATGCACATGTCTATGTGTATGCATGAACACAAATACACAGACATGCACATGCACACACACATGCACCAATGTCCTCCATGTGCACACTTACAGGCACACACATCCATGCACACATATACACTCACCTGTGCACACATACATATATGCAAATGTATGCACACACACTCACATGTGCATACACTCACACATGTATATACATGCATGCATGTACACATTCACACACACATTCATACGCACACGCATACACATGAGTACTTGCACACGACATTACCTTCTTTGTTTGATCCCTCACCTCTGCGTGGAATATTTATGATTTCTAATAAATTTGGGCCGTGGCTCATTAACCTGCCCAGCCATGGCTAGAAGCCACGAAGGTCCCACGGCTGGCAGTTCCTCTCTGTCTCTGAGCACACAGTACTGCACATGCCACGATGATGACCTCACAGTAACCGGCTCTGTCCCAAGCCTGGGACAGCACTCATCTTTCAAACCAGATTAAAAGAAAACAAGAGTGGGGCCATCCCCAGCTCCGGAGCGGGGACCATGCCCTGCTCTGGAGAGGTTGGAATGTGCCTGTTAATTACTATTTATTCTCCATTAGTTACTGTTTGAAATACAGCCCCTGCTGAGCTGACTGTGCACACCCCTCGCCTGGGGGGTGGGAGTGACTGTCCAGTCACGAGCTGACTCCCCTTCCTTAACTGGAGAGGGGTCCCCTGTCACTGTGCCTGCCTGGAGAGGGGATCGGGGAGACCTTAGGGAGAAAAGAGATCCAGGCATCTGTTTCCCCAACACACAGAGACACCACAAGGACTGTTTTACTCCCTTCAATTTACAGGCAGCGCTGAGAGCTGGCCACCTTCACTCCAAGGACTGATGGGCAGAGGGTATGTCAGGAGGGGGTGACAGCCAGACTTAGGTAGGAGAGGAACGTGGCAAGCAGGGTGACTCCATGGGGATGGGGAGGAGCAGAAGGTGTGGTGGAGGCTGTGTGTTCTCTCCGTGGGCAGCGCACAGTAGTGCTGCGGGCAGAACAGGTGCCCAGAAACCAGGTAGCCGCTGGGTACCCGTGCCTCTGCTAACCAGACCAGGGACTTGGGCTGTGACCTGGCAGCCCTCGGTTCCCAGCTTGCTCCCTCTCTGGAGGGTGACAAGGTGAGGTGTACCCAACTCCTGGTGGTGCTACAGGGTGGCACACATTGGCAGCATGCATGTTAGAGCCAGCCAGGGCACGTAGCAGAAACAACGGCTCATTGTTCTCCAGGACACGTGGGTAAAAAGGCTTCATGCTCCGCCACCTCGGGAACCAGTAAAATCCCAGAAGGTGTCGATAATCGCCCTGATATTCAGGCTGCGGGCTCAGCGGGTCACGTAGTTTCACATTCAGTTCTCCCCACACCGCTTGGAGTGTGCCAGGAGTCCACGCTCGGTTTGGTAATGGAGGGGGCAGAGACTGGTGGAGGTGAGGGAGGAGCCATGCTGAATTTAAAGTCCCGGCCAGCTGGTTGCAGAGCCTGACCCTGAGGCCAAAGGTCCTGCAGGGAACAAACCAGACACGTAAGCAGGAGGGACTCCGTGAGGCGAAGGCACCGGTGTCATGGATACCCAGCTTGTAAGCTGCACCTGGCTAGAACCTTGGGGACCATCCTGGGACCCGCTAAGTCATTTCCCACAAAGGAGACATTTTTATCACCTCCTGAGAAGCAGTTCTGTCTTCCCGTGCACTGCCCACATGGGCAGACCCAGACAGCACATTGCTCCACACCTTCCCAGTAACACCCCATCCACTAGGCCCACCCCAGACCTGCACCAAGCCCACCTTTCACAACGGGAACCTATACGATTCCGTGATGAGGGTTTGACCACAGATAGAGACAAAAGTACAGCTCCAGCGGAGGTGACAGACCCATCCCGAATCCAGGCAAATTCACACCCAGCCCTCTCACAGAAGGGGGATGGGGAACCTTGGATGCAACAGAAAACCCGTGATTCAAATACGATGCAGCCAAGTTGACTCCAATTCGGAACTGGTCCAGTAAGTGTTATGCATGAGTTACTTTCTTGTGGCTCTGACAAAATCCCCGACAGAAAGAAGCAACTTAATGAAGGAAGGGGAGGCTTTACTTTGGCTCACTGGCTCAAGGCTGTGGTCCACGGGGGTGGGGGGTCGTGCGGGCGGGCATGGTAGCAGGAGCTGGCAATGAAGCTTGTTACATCTTGGTGGGTCAGGAAGCAGACCAGACTGGAACCTCTAAGACGCTCCCACCCAACTGGACCCCCACCCCCTGATGGTCCCATGGCCTCCTGAAACAGTGCCACCAGATGGGAAGCAAGTGTTCACACACAGGAGCCTGTGGGACATTCCACATTGACGCTGCCTGGGCTCGCTCACTGTGGCGATTCAGAGGCCACACGAGAAACAGCTGTGTGGTGTTCTACTCCCTCTGATACCATCGGTTATTGGATGTGCTTCATTCTGAATCTTTATAACGTCACCAAGCATCTATTTTCCAAGAAGCTGTCCCCCTCCCCATGATGATAATGGCTGTTTCTCTTTTCTTTTCTTTTCTTTTTTCTTTTCTTTTCTTTTCTCTTCTCTTCTCTTCTCCTCTCCTCTCCTCTCCTCTCCTCTCCTCTCCTCTCCTCTTCTCTCTCTCTCTCTCTCTCTCTCTCTCTCTCTCTCTCTCTCTCTCTTTCTCAAGGCAAGGTTTCTCTGTAGCTTTGGAGCCTGTCCTGGAACTCGCTCTGTAGACCAGGCTGGCCTCAAACTCACAGAGATCCGCCTGTCTCTGCCTCCCGAGTGCTGGGATTAAAGGCGTGCCCCACCACTGCCTGGTGATAATGGTTGTTTTTAAGGTAGACTAGAGTCCCCAAGGGGCAGGCAGTCCTTGGCTGTCCATTAGCACCACAGAAGTAGGTGTGTGGGCCTGGGGGTGAGCCTCACTGTGCAGACAGATGAGCAGCCTGCAGAGTGATTGATGTGTGTGACTGTGACACTCCTCCAGACCCTGGCCATCTCTCTATTACAGAGCAGGGAGGTAGCCCAGGTGACTGTCCTGGCAGGGTTGACTTTGAGGGGATCAGTTAGAAGAATTTACTGACCTTGAAGTCATGGAGGCTGGGGACTTACATAATTTAGTGAGGAGGCACCAGATATTAATCCAAAGACATGTAATAGTGTTGGTGGTGGCTCAGCAAGGCTGGGGGGCAGTGGAACCCCCACTGCCTTGTGCAGGAATGGGAGGCTCTGGCTTTATCACTGAAGCTATGCCCCCATCCCCATCCCCCCCCAAACCCTTTACTTCCTTGGCATTTCCTCTATTTAGTCTACTCCTCCATGGGGCAGGAGCGAGCCATATTTTCTCCCACACAATGGTGCTGACCCCCAAGGGGGACACTAACAGTTCTAGGCTGGAGTATTAGACAGAAAAGGGACCAGGCAGGTCCCATGAAGTGGCATCTTCTGACAATATAAGCCGAAGAGCCAGAGACATGGGCCTCCTGCCTCCTGTAGCTGGCTGCTCAGGAGACCAGCATTTGTCAGGGGGCTGTGATGGGACACCCCCCCCCCCCCCCCCCCCCCCCCCCCCCGCCCCCGCCCCCGCCCCCGCCACACCTTGAAGGGGCAACAGATGGCTGAGGAACTCTTATCCCTGGGAGTAGAGTTTCTGTGGGTCAAGGGAGGATGCTCTCCCCAGGGAAGCTATCTCCTGCAGAGCTGAGGTCTTTGCAAAGGTAACTTCCAGAGCCACCAGCAAGCTCTTTTCTTTTCAGAGGCTGGATGTGGCAGTAAGCGACCAGGCAGATTCAGCAAGTCCTAGGATAGAAAATTGTGGGTGAAGGGGCCGGGAAACATAGGACAAAGTGGTCTTGTGAGTAGAAAGGATTGCTGTTGGCAGCTCCTTTCAGGTAACAGAAAGCTGGTATTAATGGAAACCCTTCCCCGGCTGGGATCTATTGAAGCCCCCCTCTCCGGGGTTTCAACCATACTACGCAGCCAGAATCCTGTAGGTACAAAGTCGGTGATGTCATCTGGCTCCAGCTAAGACTTCATGGCACTTCTTGTGATTCTATGAAATGGCCTCAAGTCCCCATTGAACAGGAAAAAGTGAGGCCCAGGGCCAGTCTTCTGGACTGTCATACGGTTCGCAAGAGTGGTGGAACCACGGTTTAAAATCCTTCCAGCTTCCAACTTTATACTTGAAGTCACTGTGGCAGCATGCTTGTGCCAAAGGAATTCATTCTTGCGCAGTGCTTAGAACGCCTGCTGACATCACGTGACTGCCACACTAACAAGATCACCTACATATCAACTTAGAAAACACTTCGCATTAATTCCAATAATCGGATACAGGAACGTCTAGTCAGTTACTTATTATAAAACCCTCCACTTGTGACCGTGTCTGGGGTTTGCCTCCCTCCACTCCCCAAGGTCTGCACTTATCACCGCTGCAGCCCAGAGCACCCACCACATCCTGAATGTGTTCTGTGCCCTGGAGCAGATTGCAGGTCTCTGTGCAGCTTCTATGAACGTAACTGGCATGGCTCCGCTCTTGATCTCTTTCAGGGCAGGATTACAGGAGCAAAAGCTAGAAATCCAGGGAGCACCTGGCCTGGTAGGGCAGGTCTGTCCCAGCTGAGGCAGGAAGGTTGCAAGTTCAAGGCCAGCCTGGGTGATTTAGTGAGATCTTAACTCCAAAGAAAAAATAAAACTGGGGTATGCAGCTCAGTTGTAGAGTGCTCGCCTAGTATGGGAGAGGGAAGAGGAGGAAAAAGTAGGGAGGGAAGAAGGGAGGGAGGAAGGGAGGGAGGAGGTCTTTCCCGCCACCAGTTGCTTCTGTGTCCAAAGCTAGTTGTGTAGCTCAGCTTGCCTCAGTTCCCTCTGGGGTGACTTTGTCTGTGTGCTGTGGGGATAAGCCACATCTGTAGCACTTCTGTGGCTGCCCCTTATTAGCCTCATGGGAGCCCCCATGGTCCTGCTCCTCCTAGCTCCCTCCAGGCTGGGGCTCCAGAACTTTCTGGTTGTGTCCCCTACTCTTTGTCCTGGGTAACTAAAAGAGTCACTGCTCCTCACCCTTGGTCATACTCAGAGAAACCACCCCACCGCCTGTGGGCCCTGTGTATTTTCACACTGCAAATGCTCTGAGCTCCTCCATCCTCAGGGCACAGAGATGCACACAGTAGGTCTTCAGTGTGTGTTTAAATCGAATGAATAATATAAAAGTGCAAGGCAAAGGGTTGCTGTTGGCTTGTGCTGCAGGGAGCAGAGCCCCTCAGACAGAAGAACCCAGAAGCTCCCAAGGAGAAGGGTGGACCCCCTCATGAGACCCTGGGAAGACCCTGGGCTTGGTCACTCTTGCCCCATGCCCACCCCAGGCTCCAAGTCCCCTGTCCCAGAGCCCCTGCAGCCTTTGGTCACAGTGTCCTGCCTGCTGTGTGTCACAGGAGATGACTTACTCTTCCTCTAGTGCTGAGCACAGATGACCTTTGAGATCTTCAGGTGTAGCTTGGATAACTGAGGAGCTGGATGTTAACTGGCTTAATTTTAATATGCTTAAATTTAAATATCCCCACCTGGCTAGTGGCCATGAGCTGTTAACCAGAATCTTAGCACTGCAGCTCAAAACTCAGATTCTGAGCCAGTTGACCCGGGTTCGAGTCCCAGCCCTGTGAGCAGATGTCTCTGTCTCCTCTGTTGAATGTAGATACTGATGTTTTATTGTCTTTGTCCCATGGAGGCTTGTAGGACAGTGATAAGCTGGTGTGTAAGGCACCTGGGGGTCCCTGGCACACACCAGATACTACCTAGGTGTTGGTGACATTTTTAATTTCATGTAGAAATGGAGATTACCAGGGTTTGGGGATTTAGCTCAGTGGTAGAGTGCTTGCCTAGCAAGCACAAGGCCCTGGGTTTGGTCCTCAGCTCTGGGGAAAAAAAGAAAGAAAGAAAGGAAGGAAGGAAGGAAGAAAGAAAGAAATGGAGATTACCATGCTGCTGTTTCTTTTTCATTGGAAGCTTCTAGAACCTAAACCCAAACCAAGAGTGATCTTCTGGCATGGCAGAAGAAAGTCCTGAGGAACCTGAGCATAACTAATGGCAGCAGGTGACAGCCTGAGACAGAGTCCCAAAGTGTCACCTCCCTTCACATATCAGAACAGCAAGGTAGGGCCGGCCTGGGAAGCGTGGGTGCGGGGGCTGCAGTGACTAACACGTCCTCCTTTGACAGGAGGGAAAGTGTTTTCTGGGTAAGGAAGAGATGTGAGGACACTAAGGTCATGTGAGCCAGGCTAGGGACAGGACTCAATAGTAGCTGTCCCAGGGTGTGGAGGTCATTCCAAGTCATCTCCTTCACATACATGGAGAGGACAGGTGGGGTCTGCCTCATCAAGTCCCCGTCTTCCCTCATCCCAGATTGAACCTCCTCAATGCTCACTCGCCACTGCACGTCCAAGTCATGAAGTGAGAGAGACCAAGCCAGGGACCACTACTAATGCCCCAGATTGCAGCCATGCCACACTTGCCTGCTCTGAGCCACAGCCCTGCCTGTCCACAGCAGGCTGGCCCAAGGCCACCCCCTGGTGAAGAACTGAGAGGAGAGCTGGGGTGTTCCCATTGCATCACAGCTCCAATCTGGAGTGGTCTGAGGATGTGTGTGGGAACCATCCGTGTATCACCAGGCAGTCCCTGGGGCAGCTTCAGGGGAAACAGCCACTGCCATCCACCTTACAGACAGGACCTTGACCTTGGGGTGGTTACGACTTGCCTGGTCTTCCGTTAGACAGCATCTGGTCCTGCACAGACATTCCTAAACATGCATGTGGCCCTTGGTGCTCTGGACAGCATCAATTCCACTGCTCTGGGGCACATGAAGCTGTGTAGGGTACCTAGACTCTTAAAGTGCCAGCCCGGCCACTGACTGGCTGTGGTCTCCTTAACTAGTTACTGTTCTCCCTGCAGTCCTGGGCAGAGCGTAGTTACCAAGGTGCTTAGCGATGGGAACACAAATCTTCAAATCACCCACACTGAGAAGCAAAGTGGAGGAAATAGTCCAGCCAGCAATGAGCTTGTCTTCTGTGATGGTTTGAATAAGAAAGACCCCTGTAGACTCATGTATTTTAATGTTTAGTCATCAGGGAGTGGTACTATAGGGAAGGATTTGGAAGCATAGCCTTGTTGGAGTAGGTGTGGCCTTGTTGG
This sequence comes from Peromyscus aztecus, assembly GCA_902168405.1. Lineage (NCBI taxonomy): Eukaryota > Metazoa > Chordata > Mammalia > Rodentia > Cricetidae > Peromyscus > Peromyscus aztecus. Next base: position 9,431 of record CABHPQ010195870.1, read on the forward strand.
AGGAAGTGTGTCACAGAGGGTGGATTTTGAGGTTTCAAAAACCCGTGCCATCCCTGTCTCTCTCCCTTCCTCCCCTTCCCTCCTTCTTTTCTTCTGCTCCCTATGTATCAGAACGTAACTCTTAGCTGCTTCTCCAGAACCAGGTCTATCTGCTGCCATACTCACCACCGTGATTGCAGTGGACTAAACCTCTGAAACTGTCAGCCCTAATTAAATGTTTTCTCTTGTAAGAGTTGCCTTGGTCATGGTGTCTCTTCACAGCAATAAAACAGTGACTAAGATGCCTAACAGGTGTGAGGACCTAAGTCCATTCCCAGAGCCCACATAAGGTGGGAAAGATGGCTCAGCCCTTGAGAACACAGGCTGCTTTCGCAGAAGACCCTGAGACAGTGACTCACAACCACCTGCAATTCCAGTTGCAGAGGACCCAATGCCCTCGCTGGCCTCCCTGGGCAACAGGTATGCACGTGGTGCACAGACATGCATACAGAAAAGCATATTAAGAGTAAGTAAGTAAGTAAGTAAGTAAATAAATAAATAAATAAATAAATAAATAAAGCTGGGTGTAGTGAAGTGGCCCATAATTCCAGCAATGGCAGAGGCAGGAGGATTCCTGGAGCTCACTGGCTGACTGGCCTCATTTACCAGGCTCAGACAAAAAGTAGATGGTGTCTGAGGAAAGACCTCCTTAACTGTCCTCTGACCTAAGCACATGTAGATACACACAAAGGGGGCGGGGGTGGGGAGTGGGGTGGGCAGACCGGGTTTCTGTTTGGCCATGAGCTTTAGAGAAATGATGGACTCAGGAAGCCAGACAAATGGTTCTCAAACTCTACATGGAGGCTGAGTTTAATCCTCAACCCTGGACTGGTGTTTCTGTCCCTGAATCTCCGTCACTCACTTAGACAGGATGCATGGTGACATGTGACCTAGCCTGAGGATGCATGGCCACACCTGGGCCCCTGCCAAGTGGTTACAGTGCTCTCATGCTCTGGAAACACCTCCCCTCAGCTCTAGGAGTTTGGAATTGACCTGCTCAAGCTGCCGGGACGGGAGCACGTCAGATGCCATGCTGGCCGGCCCTGTAGGGACAGACAGGTGGTGTGAGTGCCGCTGTGCAGACATGAAGAACAGAGCATGGCATCACTGATGGTCTCCAGAAGGGTGTTTTATTGGCTACAAAATGCAATTTCACGACAGACCCGGGACTGCCCTCCCAGGCCCATGTGAAGTCTTTTTCTTCCCCCTACGCTCAGTTTATTGATGATGTCACGACATGCCCTGTCAACCCTTAATTAGAACCATGGCTACATCTCTAAGCTCCGTTTAAACCGTGAAAGCCAGGGCTTTGGAAGGGTCCCTCGGAGGGGCTGGTGTCGAATGAACCAAGGACCCCACTGGCTCCCTGGGTGTTGCTGGGAGTGTTCAGGCAGAACCTAGAATCTTCCAAGGTGCTGGGCTCTGCAGGAATGCCAGAGTTTTAGACACACGGACTGTGTCCCCCGCAAGCATACATTCAAGTCCCCAGTACCTCTTATTTGAGGGTTATTGTAAGAATAATTAGGGAGATGCTGTCGTCCTGGAGCAGGGTGAGCCCCTAGTTAAATGTAGCTGGTGTCTTTATAAAAAGGCGTGGAGATGCTCCCGGGACACGTGTTGACAAAGGCAGAGGTCAGGGTGACATTTCTACAGGGAACAAATGCACAGACGGGCAGAGACCTGGAGCCAGCTCTCAGAGTATCTTCATTCCCAGCTGTCAGTCCCCAGATCTATGGGGGTACATTTTGTGGGTTCACCATTTTTGTGGTGTCTCCACGGCCCCAAAGGAAACTTGCACATAAGGTTCAGCCGCCTTGGCTGCAGGGGCTGAAACGAATCTATCCCTTCTCTTGAACTTGGCCCCATCTTGCCAGGTGGTGCCTCCTTTAGGAGCAAGGAAACCAAGTCTGGCAGAAGAGGCTGCAGGCTTAGCTTGCAGACAGGATGTCTCAGCCTTGGTGACCGATGGCTATGGCTCCTGGATGGGACTCAGAAGCTCCCCTTGTGTCTGTTTGTCTGTACAAGACTCCTTACAGGGCTGGCACCTTATGCTGGGGCCACCAGGCGGACTCTCCCCGATGAGTCAGTCTAACTCCGGATCTTCCTAAGTCAACTTGAACACAGCAAAGATTCTGTGTAAAGGTCCCTCCCTGTCCCCATACGTATCTCATTTCTAGGCATCAGCACGCCTCTCCCAGTGCTCAGAACCACTCACTTGATGTGGCTGACTTTGGGTTTCACACCATTCCCCTTATCAGCTAGGGACCTTCGTCAGATCAGGTTTTAGTGAGTCAAGTCCTGTTCTTTCCCTGCAGGTCCATTTGCAGGAAAACCTGCCTACTGTGTGCACTGGTGATATGTGTTGACTTCATAGTCGCAGAAGTATCTGGTTGACTGGGCACTACAGCTGAGCCTGTTCTAGGTGAGACCCCAGGGGCTTGCCCCTGACTCACACTCATGTAGATCCCCATACTGTGTGGAGGTCAGGGACCACTCCACGGGGTTTGAACCCATCACCCAGGTGGCACCTCTCACATGGTTATCCAGTATGTGAGTCACAAGGCCAAAGAGGGCAGGATCCCATCACCATAAAACCCCTCTGTGCGGGTGTCACTTCTAGATGTCACCCTAGATGGCCATGGGCAAAACACACCTCAGGACTGGGGAGCTCTCATGACCTCTGATATTGGGCTTGGAGGGGGTTTAGTGACCTCCCAGACCATTTACGATGAAGGGAGGAAGGAACTTTTAACCACCGAGCCTCCCCCAGATTCTCATCCCAGGACTCGGTGCCCCCACAGACCAGGACCAGGCGCTCGGAACAAAGGGTCACGCGGTGGGGATTGAGCACAGCGGCTCAGTTACAAAGAAAGCCTGGGCTAAGGAACACCAATTGGTAACAATTAGAAGAGGGTTGGATAGGTGAGGGAGAGTTCAGAGTTCAGTCACCCTCCGGGTGTGTTTATCTATTGTTAACCTGTGACTGGCTATATCAGCTTCCCCTATCTCTGACCCGGCTTGCAGTCTCTCGGGAGGTATTGGCACGCCACATCGCTCAGCCCATTTCTGAAATGCCAGAAGACACATTTCTCCAAGAGGTTGAAGCATGGAACACCCCACTGCCTACCAGGAGCAGGAAAGCGCCGGCACCTAGACAGGGTGGCAGGCAGGCAGGAGTGGTGGGGACTGTGGTTTGCTGAGAGCTGGTGCCACACGGACAGCGACAGCCCTGGAGGAGCCCAGCTCCTGTTTTCAGAGAGGAATCCTGGCCCACGGCCGCAGGCTCTTCTGGTTTAACAGGAGCAGCTGTTTGTTTGCACCGTAGTTGAGATGTTCTCATTTTAAAAACACCATAAGTCAATAAACTATGCTGGCGGTAGTTGAAGACTCCCAAAGTCATGGAAGGTGTTACAGCTTCCCTCCACTTGTTGACCAGATCCTTACTCATCGCACAGAGGAACAGATTCCAGTGTTGGAAAAACAGAGTGGAATGATCTATGAAGTCCCTGCTGGTGAGGATTCCCTCTGTGCTGGGGGAGGGGCAAACTGAGCAAGGTTTCCATGGTGATTTGAGAGATGTATTATCAAGACTCTCAAGTCACCTGTGAAGGCAGCACCCATCTCACTCTTGATTGGGCCACTTCCTGTCAACTCTGAAATCCCTGTCACTTGGTCCCTCTCTGTAGCCTCGGATTCACGGGTTCACCAGAGGGTGTCCATGTCCTCAGTGGCCTATGCAACTTTATGAGGTTGGTGATTTTGATGAGAAACACGATTCTCATGTGTGGCTCTGCCTCCCTATCATTCACCCCGGGGAAGTGGCACAGAATGACTCAGGATGGTGCAGGATGACTTCTCCAATGGGGTGGAGCCTCGGCAGCGTGAGTGTATGACGTTGCTGAGGTGGCCAGTCTTTTCAGCTGGAGCACTTCCATGGTACTTCCTCATCCCGCCAACATCTCTTCTTCTAAGCTCCACAAGCAGGCCTCTGCCCACTGATACTTGAGACTCACAAAAGGACAGTAAAGGAAAGTCCTGTGGTCAGAGACACATCTGGGGGAAACCTGGCCTCAGACTTTGTGGTTGAGTGCTGGTAATGGTCACCCATCTTCCCAAGGTAACCAGGTCTGTCAGATGTACCTTTTGTTAGGAGAGCCATTTGTTGCCAGGCTCTATAAGCTAACAGAATCTTCTAGAGAGCTGTATAGCCAGAAACCCATGTGAGACGGAGCCAGGGGTGGGGGGATTAGGAACAGAGATGGGCACATGTCCTGCTAGGTCTGATTCTAGGAATCCATTGCCGTAGCCACATTCTAGAACTTCAGTCACGTGTAGCTGGTGCTAATTCTTGGCTTTCTGTCCACCGGTTAAGAGTACTTGATACTTCACCCCCAACCCACTTAAGTGAAGTGTTGCTGCACAAGTAAGCATGAGCCAGCAGACCACAGATCTGACCGAGGCTGTCTCCGCCCTGGCTTCCTCCCCACTCCCCCAGCATTTGAGATCTTTCCACAGTGTCTCTAACCACAGGGCAACTTGAACTCCGAGCAATTCCAGGGGTGGACAGACCCAACCTTTTCCCAGAGTATTGCACCCATGTAGAGCTCCTCCTCACAAAGCAGTTAGTGTGTGGAGCAGAGTTCCCTAGAACACCCCCTCAAAGTCTTCTGCCTGCCTTGGCCCAGCTTACCCCTCCCAATGCCCTTTTCATAAGACCAACAATGACCCTGTGGGCTACATGGAACTCCCTCATGGTCCTGGACCCCCAGCTGAAGTATCCCCTTCCACCTTGTGGGACGTGAGCCAGGAGACACTGCAGAGCTGGCTTTGAGCTCAACAAACTGAGCCACTGTGAGTTCAGCAATGGTGTTAGCTCTCAAGCGTGCCAAATCCCAGTGAGGTCATCGATGTTCCGACAGTTAGCCTTCCCCAAACACAGCAAGGAACTCGCTGGTGTGCAATTCACACATCAAGTGTCAGCCTGGAAGGTTCTAAGTCAAGGTCCATGGGGTGTTTCCACTTCTGAAATCTTGGCTGCTGCTCTGGATCAGCAACCGACTGCCGTCTCCTTCCAGGGCTCCTGGTGGTTTGGCAGGTCACACCTCGGGCTGTGCCACCGCCGTTAGTTCTTATCACCGCAAAGCCGAGAAACACACTTAGGCACACATTAGCTTCTGTCCTCAGTGACCTGGCCACTGAGACAGGCAAACTCTGGCCTTCGAGCCTCTGAGGAAGCCCCAGCTCCACCAGGTCCTGCCAGAACCTCCCTGGCTGCCATGAGGCACCACTGAGTCAGTCCTTGCTACCCAGGAGGCAGCTTGTCAGGTTACTTCAAGTCACTGGTGTTGGAAGACTTGGAGCTCAGCATTGGATCACCGAGACCGTGTCCACTGGGCAGAGCAGGTCAAAGAGGATGCTTCCTTGCTGGCCAGACCCAATGACTGCCCTCTCTATGGGTTACAAAATGCCATCATATGGTTATAAATGTCCATAGTGGTGGGCAAGAATGTAAATATCTGGAGTTCCCTGTAGCAGGAATCTTAAAAGTTCTTGTTAATAAAAAACAAACCTGAGGCCAGTTATTGGGGCGAACACTGGAAGGTCAGAGAGACAGAACAAGCCACAGCTAACCTCACCTGGCCAACTTCTCAGCTGATCTTGCTTCCTTAGACTGGAAGCCTCTGTGTCCTCATATCTGAATGGCTCTCAGCTGAACTGTGCTGCTCAAAACCTAAAAGCTTAACCAGTCAAATGCTTCTAGTTTCTGGTCTTCACGCCTTATATACCTTTCTGCTTTCTACCACCACTCCCTGGGATTAAAGGCTTGCTTTCTGGGATTAAAGGCGTGTGTCACCATGCTTGGCTGTATCCTTGAACAGATGGGTTTCTGCCTCTGGAATGCTAGGATTAAAGGTGTGAGTGCCACCATTTTCTAGCCTCTGTATCTAGTGGCTGTTCTGTCTCTGACCCCAGTTAAGTTTATTAGGGTGCACAGTATTTTGGGGAACACAATACCACCACAGTTCCCTTTCTTTAGACTGTCAGTGTTGCCTCATCTGTCCCATGGGTGGATGGTCCCAGGTTGTGAAAGTGCTTTGTAAATCTAGGGCTCATGAAGTAAACCGGGTTATCTGGGGAATGAGCATAAAACCACATCTACCCTCCCACACTTTCAAGGCAATCAGTAAAGCACACTTGTCAGCACTGGCCATGTGGACATGGTTACAGAACCTAGGACACTGCTTCAGTTGTCATGTCTACCACCACCATCACCACCACTGCAATCCTAACCTTCACCATCACCACCACAGCAATCCCAACCTTCACCACCATCACCATCACTGCAATCCCAACCTTTACCACCATCACTGCAATCCTAACCTTCACCACCATCACCACCACTGCAATCCTAACCTTCACCACCATCACCACCACTGCAGTTCTAACCTTCACCATCATCATCACCACTGCAGTCCTAACCTTCACTATCACCACCACTGCAATCCCAACCTTCACCACCATCACCACTGCAATCCTAACCTTCACCATCACCACTGCAATCCTAA
>CABHPQ010195874.1:0-15975 GCA_902168405.1 Peromyscus aztecus
GTGTGTGTGTGTGTGTGTGTGTGTGTGTGTGTGTGTGTGTGTGTGTGGTGCACATGTGGAAGCCAGAGGTTGACACTGGGTATCTTCTATTGTTCTCTGTTGTATTTAAAAAACACATTTGTTTGTTTTATCAGGTGTGTGAGTGAGCATGCCAGCATGTGTGGGCATTAGAGGACAATTCTCTGAAATTGGTTCTCTCTTACCCTCTTGCGGGATCCCGGGGTCTAACTCAGATTTTCTGCTCAAAAGCACTTCCGTCAGCTGAGCCGTCTTGCCAGCTCTCGAAGTTCTTGAGATAGGGTTTCTCACTGAACCTGTAGCTTGGTGATCTGGATCAACCGGCTGGCCGGAGATCCTGAAGGCCTTCTGGCCTCTGCCTCTCCAGCGCTGGGGTTACAGGTAGGTCTCTGTGCAGCTTTGAGGCTTCCGTGAGTGAGGAGAGGAAGAGGAAGGCAACCCCTCTTCTGGGGCTGAGCACGGACTCGGGAATCCAGTGTGGTTAGAGCCAACCTGCCCACCACAGGGCTGTCATCCTGACAGTAAAACAGGCAGAGAGAGGCAGAAACAGACCAAGAGATGCTGGCCGCTGCTGGAGCAAACCAAGCCCGAAGCCCACCTGTGTCTAGACTTCCCAGCTATGGAGGCTAAGACATTCCTGTTATTCAAACTAGCTTGGCTGTCTGCTTCTTACACCCTAGCAGATTCACCCAAGTGCTTTTCCAAATGCAGCGTCTAGATCCCTGGCTCTCAGCTCTACGAGACTGCGTGTGAAAGCGCTGAGCGCTCACAGGCATGCCGCAGAATCGAGATTTCCGCTCCTTCCCTCTTGGATTCAGAACAACCACGCCATCAAAAAATGAGATTTCCAGACTTCACATGGAGAGATAGACTCATTAGTCTGGACTGTTTGGGGCTTTTTCAAGTAATTGCATGCCTTGGGAAATATTACTGCGATGTCCTCATTTTCCCCCGGAGATCACGTACGTGTCACACTAACCCACTTGGAATTCAGAGCTGCGCCGGAACGCTCGCCGCAGGGCTGAGCGCGCCACTGGGAACTGGCGGAGTTTAGTTAACATTTTCATAATTTCTTTCCCACTGTTCTGTTAGCTGCCTGGGACCTGAGCTAACAGCATCTCCATAGGTCGACAGGCAACTCTCCCCTCCTTGATGTGACCCAGAGACCCAGGCTCTTTGAGCCTGGTAGCTCTCAGATCCCCAGCTGGAGTATATTCCCTGCACTAGGAGAACCCAGAGGTCTATGAGCTGGGATGAGGAAGAGTGACAATCTCCCATCTCCTCAGCCTTGACGGGAACAGCTTTGCCTCTGTGAGGTACAGGAAGGGGTTCCCTGCACCCGAGAAGCTTTACCAGTCCTTCATCTAGGGATAACTTGAGACCTCGAGCCATGGAGCTGATGTTCTCTATGGACATATGGCTCAAAAGTTTAGGTCACCAAGTCACACTTTTAACACTCCGACATGAATTTCCTTCCCCCAGCATCTCACAGTAAGGGGTGCATTGTTGTAACAAGTCCCCCATGGGCTTCTCCAGATGTCTGGAGGGTGGGGCCAGATGAAGATGCTGCCCCAGTACACACCTGCATATCAGCAGGGAAAGGAGGATGTGGGGACAGACACAACCCACCATTTATTTCTACGGCTGTGGCTGAGACAGGGCCGTCATGTTCATACTCCACGGAAAGACACTGCCATCAGGCCACAGCCAGACGCAAGGACCAGGACACACAGTTTCCAATGGGGGTCGTGGGGACACCTGCTATGAAAGATGGGCCATTGAGGGTGGCTGTTGCCCAGCACTGACATCCAGAACTGTGCTGGTCACTGTGCGGCCTCTGGTTCTCGGCACTGTGCGGCCTCTGTGGTTCTCGGCTGCTGTTTGAGTGATTATTATGCTGTGGGCGTCCCCAGCACCGAGCTGCCTGATGGGCAGGGTCATGTCTGGTTCATCCTCCCCTCCTGGCCTTGAGAAGGGGCTGGTGTGTGCAGTAGGAAGGATAGGGACATTAATTATGGTACACAGCTATTTTTCAACTCTTCTGTTCCCAGTAGAGCAAAGTCAAAAGCCATGTGTCTGCAGTGCATGCATGATATCACCTCAGGCTGAGTTATCTGGTTTGCTTTATCATACTTGCTAAGTACTTGTCACATACATGCACACATGCACACATGTGCAAACACACAGTCAAATCCACATACACACACACATGCATATGCACATGTCTATGTGTATGCATGAACACAAATACACAGACATGCACATGCACACACACATGCACCAATGTCCTCCATGTGCACACTTACAGGCACACACATCCATGCACACATATACACTCACCTGTGCACACATACATATATGCAAATGTATGCACACACACACACACTCACATGTGCATACACTCACACATGTATATACATGCATGCATGTACACATTCACACACACATTCATACGCACACGCATACACATGAGTACTTGCACACGACATTACCTTCTTTGTTTGATCCCTCACCTCTGCGTGGAATATTTATGATTTCTAATAAATTTGGGCCGTGGCTCATTAACCTGCCCAGCCATGGCTAGAAGCCACGAAGGTCCCACGGCTGGCAGTTCCTCTCTGTCTCTGAGCACACAGTACTGCACATGCCACGATGATGACCTCACAGTAACCGGCTCTGTCCCAAGCTTGGGACAGCACTCATCTTTCAAACCAGATTAAAAGAAAACAAGAGTGGGGCCATCCCCAGCTCCGGAGCGGGGACCATGCCCTGCTCTGGAGAGGTTGGAATGTGCCTGTTAATTACTATTTATTCTCCATTAGTTACTGTTTGAAATACAGCCCCTGCTGAGCTGACTGTGCACACCCCTCGCCTGGGGGGTGGGAGTGACTGTCCAGCCACGAGCTGACTCCCCTTCCTTAACTGGAGAGGGGTCCCTTGTCACTGTGCCTGCCTGGAGAGGGGATCGGGGAGACCTTAGGGAGAAAAGAGATCCAGGCATCTGTTTCCCCAACACACAGAGACACCACAAGGACTGTTTTACTCCCTTCAATTTACAGGCAGCGCTGAGAGCTGGCCACCTTCACTCCAAGGACTGATGGGCAGAGGGTATGTCAGGAGGGGGTGACAGCCAGACTTAGGTAGGAGAGGAACGTGGCAAGCAGGGTGACTCCATGGGGATGGGGAGGAGCAGAAGGTGTGGTGGAGGCTGTGTGTTCTCTCCGTGGGCAGCGCACAGTAGTGCTGCGGGCAGAACAGGTGCCCAGAAACCAGGTAGCCGCTGGGTACCCGTGCCTCTGCTAACCAGACCAGGGACTTGGGCTGTGACCTGGCAGCCCTCGGTTCCCAGCTTGCTCCCTCTCTGGAGGGTGACAAGGTGAGGTGTACCCAACTCCTGGTGGTGCTACAGGGTGGCACACATTGGCAGCATGCATGTTAGAGCCAGCCAGGGCACGTAGCAGAAACAACGGCTCATTGTTCTCCAGGACACGTGGGTAAAAAGGCTTCATGCTCCGCCACCTCGGGAACCAGTAAAATCCCAGAAGGTGTCGATAATCGCCCTGATATTCAGGCTGCGGGCTCAGCGGGTCACGTAGTTTCACATTCAGTTCTCCCCACACCGCTTGGAGTGTGCCAGGAGTCCACGCTCGGTTTGGTAATGGAGGGGGCAGAGACTGGTGGAGGTGAGGGAGGAGCCATGCTGAATTTAAAGTCCGGGCCAGCTGGTTGCAGAGCCTGACCCTGAGGCCAAACGTCCTGCAGGGAACAAACCAGACACGTAAGCAGGAGGGACTCCGTGAGGCGAAGGCACCGGTGTCATGGATACCCAGCTTGTAAGCTGCACCTGGCTAGAACCTTGGGGACCATCCTGGGACCCGCTAAGTCATTTCCCACAAAGGAGACATTTTTATCACCTCCTGAGAAGCAGTTCTGTCTTCCCGTGCACTGCCCACATGGGCAGACCCAGACAGCACATTGCTCCACACCTTCCCAGTAACACCCCATCCACTAGGCCCACCCCAGACCTGCACCAAGCCCACCTTTCACAACGGGAACCTATACGATTCCGTGATGAGGGTTTGACCACAGATAGAGACAAAAGTACAGCTCCAGCGGAGGTGACAGACCCATCCCGAATCCAGGCAAATTCACACCCAGCCCTCTCACAGAAGGGGGATGGGGAACCTTGGATGCAACAGAAAACCCGTGATTCAAATACGATGCAGCCAAGTTGACTCCAATTCGGAACTGGTCCAGTAAGTGTTATGCATGAGTTACTTTCTTGTGGCTCTGACAAAATCCCCGACAGAAAGAAGCAACTTAATGAAGGAAGGGAGGCTTTACTTTGGCTCACTGGCTCAAGGCTGTGGTCCACGGGGGTGGGGGGTTGTGCGGGCGGGCATGGTAGCAGGAGCTGGCAATGAAGCTTGTTACATTTTGGTGGGTCAGGAAGCAGACCAGACTGGAACCTCTAAGACGCTCCCACCCAACTGGACCCCCACCCCCTGATGGTCCCACGGCCTCCTGAAACAGTGCCACCAGATGGGAAGCAAGTGTTCACACACAGGAGCCTGTGGGACATTCCACATTGACGCTGCCTGGGCTCGCTCACTGTGGCGATTCAGAGGCCACACGAGAAACAGCTGTGTGGTGTTCTACTCCCTCTGATACCATCGGTTATTGGATGTGCTTCATTCTGAATCTTTATAACGTCACCAAGCATCTATTTTCCAAGAAGCTGTCCCCCTCCCCATGATGATAATGGCTGTTTCTCTTTTCTTTTCTTTTCTTTTTTCTTTTCTTTTCTTTTCTCTTCTCTTCTCTTCTCTTCTCCTCTCTTCTCCTCTCCTCTCCTCTCCTCTCCTCTCCTCTCCTCTCTCTCTCTCTCTCTCTCTCTCTCTCTCTCTCTCTCTCTCTCTTTCTCAAGGCAAGGTTTCTCTGTAGCTTTGGAGCCTGTCCTGGAACTCGCTCTGTAGACCAGGCTGGCCTCAAACTCACAGAGATCCGCCTGTCTCTGCCTCCCGAGTGCTGGGATTAAAGGCGTGCCCCACCACTGCCTGGTGATAATGGTTGTTTTTAAGGTAGACTAGAGTCCCCAAGGGGCAGGCAGTCCTTGGCTGTCCATTAGCACCACAGAAGTAGGTGTGTGGGCCTGGGGGTGAGCCTCACTGTGCAGACAGATGAGCAGCCTGCAGAGTGATTGATGTGTGTGACTGTGACACTCCTCCAGACCCTGGCCATCTCTCTATTACAGAGCAGGGAGGTAGCCCAGGTGACTGTCCTGGCAGGGTTGACTTTGAGGGGATCAGTTAGAAGAATTTACTGACCTTGAAGTCATGGAGGCTGGGGACTTACATAATTTAGTGAGGAGGCACCAGATATTAATCCAAAGACATGTAATAGTGTTGGTGGTGGCTCAGCAAGGCTGGGGGGCAGTGGAACCCCCACTGCCTTGTACAGGGATGGGAGGCTCTGGCTTTATCACTGAAGCTATGCCCCCATCCCCATCCCCCCCCCAAACCCTTTACTTCCTTGGCATTTCCTCTATTTAGTCTACTCCTCCATGGGGCAGGAGCGAGCCATATTTTCTCCCACACAATGGTGCTGACCCCCAAGGGGGACACTAACAGTTCTAGGCTGGAGTATTAGACAGAAAAGGGACCAGGCAGGTCCCATGAAGTGGCATCTTCTGACAATATAAGCCGAAGAGCCAGAGACATGGGCCTCCTGCCTCCTGTAGCTGGCTGCTCAGGAGACCAGCATTTGTCAGGGGGCTGTGATGGGACACCCCCCCCCCCCCCCCCCCCCCCCCCCCCCGCCCCCGCCCCCGCCCCCGCCACACCTTGAAGGGGCAACAGATGGCTGAGGAACTCTTATCCCTGGGAGTAGAGTTTCTGTGGGTCAAGGGAGGATGCTCTCCCCAGGGAAGCTATCTCCTGCAGAGCTGAGGTCTTTGCAAAGGTAACTTCCAGAGCCACCAGCAAGCTCTTTTCTTTTCAGAGGTTGGATGTGGCAGTAAGCGACCAGGCAGATTCAGCAAGTCCTAGGATAGAAAATTGTGGGTGAAGGGGCCGGGAAACATAGGACAAAGTGGTCTTGTGAGTAGAAAGGATTGCTGTTGGCAGCTCCTTTCAGGTAACAGAAAGCTGGTATTAATGGAAACCCTTCCCCGGCTGGGATCTATTGAAGCCCCCCTCTCCGGGGTTTCAACCATACTACGCAGCCAGAATCCTGTAGGTACAAAGTCAGTGATGTCATCTGGCTCCAGCTAAGACTTCATGGCACTTCTTGTGATTCTATGAAATGGCCTCAAGTCCCCATTGAACAGGAAAAAGTGAGGCCCAGGGCCAGTCTTCTGGACTGTCATACGGTTCGCAAGAGTGGTGGAACCACGGTTTAAAATCCTTCCAGCTTCCAACTTTATACTTGAAGTCACTGTGGCAGCATGCTTGTGCCAAAGGAATTCATTCTTGCGCAGTGCTTAGAACGCCTGCTGACATCACGTGACTGCCACACTAACAAGATCACCTACATATCAACTTAGAAAACACTTCGCATTAATTCCAATAATCGGATACAGGAACGTCTAGTCAGTTACTTATTATAAAACCCTCCACTTGTGACCGTGTCTGGGGTTTGCCTCCCTCCACTCCCCAAGGTCTGCACTTATCACCGCTGCAGCCCAGAGCACCCACCACATCCTGAATGTGTTCTGTGCCCTGGAGCAGATTGCAGGTCTCTGTGCAGCTTCTATGAACGTAACTGGCATGGCTCCGCTCTTGATCTCTTTCAGGGCAGGATTACAGGAGCAAAAGCTAGAAATCCAGGGAGCACCTGGCCTGGTAGGGCAGGTCTGTCCCAGCTGAGGCAGGAAGGTTGCAAGTTCAAGGCCAGCCTGGGTGATTTAGTGAGATCTTAACTCCAAAGAAAAAATAAAACTGGGGTATGCAGCTCAGTTGTAGAGTGCTCGCCTAGTATGGGAGAGGGAAGAGGAGGAAAAAGTAGGGAGGGAAGAAGGGAGGGAGGAAGGGAGGGAGGAGGTCTTTCCCGCCACCAGTTGCTTCTGTGTCCAAAGCTAGTTGTGTAGCTCAGCTTGCCTCAGTTCCCTCTGGGGTGGCTTTGTCTGTGTGCTGTGGGGATAAGCCACATCTGTAGCACTTCTGTGGCTGCCCCTTATTAGCCTCATGGGAGCCCCCATGGTCCTGCTCCTCCTAGCTCCCTCCAGGCTGGGGCTCCAGAACTTTCTGGTTGTGTCCCCTACTCTTTGTCCTGGGTAACTAAAAGAGTCACTGCTCCTCACCCTTGGTCATACTCAGAGAAACCACCCCACCGCCTGTGGGCCCTGTGTATTTTCACACTGCAAATGCTCTGAGCTCCTCCATCCTCAGGGCACAGAGATGCACACAGTAGGTCTTCAGTGTGTGTTTAAATCGAATGAATAATATAAAAGTGCAAGGCAAAGGGTTGCTGTTGGCTTGTGCTGCAGGGAGCAGAGCCCCTCAGACAGAAGAACCCAGAAGCTCCCAAGGAGAAGGGTGGACCCCCTCATGAGACCCTGGGAAGACCCTGGGCTTGGTCACTCTTGCCCCATGCCCACCCCAGGCTCCAAGTCCCCTGTCCCAGAGCCCCTGCAGCCTTTGGTCACAGTGTCCTGCCTGCTGTGTGTCACAGGAGATGACTTACTCTTCCTCTAGTGCTGAGCACAGATGACCTTTGAGATCTTCAGGTGTAGCTTGGATAACTGAGGAGCTGGATGTTAACTGGCTTAATTTTAATATGCTTAAATTTAAATATCCCCACCTGGCTAGTGGCCATGAGCTGTTAACCAGAATCTTAGCACTGCAGCTCAAAACTCAGATTCTGAGCCAGTTGACCCGGGTTCGAGTCCCAGCCCTGTGAGCAGATGTCTCTGTCTCCTCTGTTGAATGTAGATACTGATGTTTTATTGTCTTTGTCCCATGGAGGCTTGTAGGACAGTGATAAGCTGGTGTGTAAGGCACCTGGGGGTCCCTGGCACACACCAGATACTACCTAGGTGTTGGTGACATTTTTAATTTCATGTAGAAATGGAGATTACCAGGGTTTGGGGATTTAGCTCAGTGGTAGAGTGCTTGCCTAGCAAGCACAAGGCCCTGGGTTTGGTCCTCAGCTCTGGGGAAAAAAAGAAAGAAAGGAAGGAAGGAAGGAAGGAAGGAAGGAAGGAAGGAAGGAAGGAAGGAAGGAAGAAAGAAAGAAATGGAGATTACCATGCTGCTGTTTCTTTTTCATTGGAAGCTTCTAGAACCTAAACCCAAACCAAGAGTGATCTTCTGGCATGGCAGAAGAAAGTCCTGAGGAACCTGAGCATAACTAATGGCAGCAGGTGACAGCCTGAGACAGAGTCCCAAAGTGTCACCTCCCTTCACATATCAGAACAGCAAGGTAGGGCCGGCCTGGGAAGCGTGGGTGTGGGGGCTGCAGTGACTAACACGTCCTCCTTTGACAGGAGGGAAAGTGTTTTCTGGGTAAGGAAGAGATGTGAGGACACTAAGGTCATGTGAGCCAGGCTAGGGACAGGACTCAATAGTAGCTGTCCCAGGGTGTGGAGGTCATTCCAAGTCATCTCCTTCACATACATGGAGAGGACAGGTGGGGTCTGCCTCATCAAGTCCCCGTCTTCCCTCATCCCAGATTGAACCTCCTCAATGCTCACTCGCCACTGCACGTCCAAGTCATGAAGTGAGAGAGACCAAGCCAGGGACCACTACTAATGCCCCAGATTGCAGCCATGCCACACTTGCCTGCTCTGAGCCACAGCCCTGCCTGTCCACAGCAGGCTGGCCCAAGGCCACCCCCTGGTGAAGAACTGAGAGGAGAGCTGGGGTGTTCCCATTGCATCACAGCTCCAATCTGGAGTGGTCTGAGGATGTGTGTGGGAACCATCCCATGTTTCACCAGGCAGTCCCTGGGGCAGCTTCAGGGGAAACAGCCACTGCCATCCACCTTACAGACAGGACCTTGACCTTGGGGTGGTTACGACTTGCCTGGTCTTCCGTTAG
Source organism: Peromyscus aztecus (assembly GCA_902168405.1). Classification (NCBI taxonomy): domain Eukaryota; kingdom Metazoa; phylum Chordata; class Mammalia; order Rodentia; family Cricetidae; genus Peromyscus; species Peromyscus aztecus. Next base: position 9,057 of record CABHPQ010195874.1, read on the forward strand.
ACAGCATCTGGTCCTGCACAGACATTCCTAAACATGCATGTGGCCCTTGGTGCTCTGGACAGCATCAATTCCACTGCTCTGGGGCACATGAAGCTGTGTAGGGTACCTAGACTCTTAAAGTGCCAGCCCGGCCACTGACTGGCTGTGGTCTCCTTAACTAGTTACTGTTCTCCCTGCAGTCCTGGGCAGAGCGTAGTTACCAAGGTGCTTAGCGATGGGAACACAAATCTTCAAATCACCCACACTGAGAAGCAAAGTGGAGGAAATAGTCCAGCCAGCAATGAGCTTGTCTTCTGTGATGGTTTGAATAAGAAAGACCCCTGTAGACTCATGTATTTTAATGTTTAGTCATCAGGGAGTGGTACTATAGGGAAGGATTTGGAAGCATAGCCTTGTTGGAGTAGGTGTGGCCTTGTTGGAGGAAGTGTGTCACAGAGGGTGGATTTTGAGGTTTCAAAAACCCGTGCCATCCCTGTCTCTCTCCCTTCCTCCCCTTCCCTCCTTCTTTTCTTCTGCTCCCTATGTATCAGAACGTAACTCTTAGCTGCTTCTCCAGAACCAGGTCTATCTGCTGCCACACTCACCACCGTGATTGCAGTGGACTAAACCTCTGAAACTGTCAGCCCTAATTAAATGTTTTCTCTTGTAAGAGTTGCCTTGGTCATGGTGTCTCTTCACAGCAATAAAACAGTGACTAAGATGCCTAACAGGTGTGAGGACCTAAGTCCATTCCCAGAGCCCACATAAGGCGGGAAAGATGGTTCAGCCCTTGAGAACACAGGCTGCTTTCGCAGAAGACCCTGAGACAGTGACTCACAACCACCTGCAATTCCAGTTGCAGAGGACCCAATGCCCTCGCTGGCCTCCCTGGGCAACAGGTATGCACGTGGTGCACAGACATGCATACAGAAAAGCATATTAAGAGTAAGTAAGTAAGTAAATAAATAAATAAATAAATAAATAAAGCTGGGTGTAGTGAAGTGGCCCATAATTCCAGCAATGGCAGAGGCAGGAGGATTCCTGGAGCTCACTGGCTGACTGGCCTCATTTACCAGGCTCAGACAAAAAGTAGATGGTGTCTGAGGAAAGACCTCCTTAACTGTCCTCTGACCTAAGCACATGTAGATACACACAAAGGGGGCGGGGGTGGGGAGTGGGGTGGGCAGACCGGGTTTCTGTTTGGCCATGAGCTTTAGAGAAATGATGGACTCAGGAAGCCAGACAAATGGTTCTCAAACTCTACATGGAGGCTGAGTTTAATCCTCAACCCTGGACTGGTGTTTCTGTCCCTGAATCTCCGTCACTCACTTAGACAGGATGCATGGTGACATGTGACCTAGCCTGAGGATGCATGGCCACACCTGGGCCCCTGCCAAGTGGTTACAGTGCTCTCATGCTCTGGAAACACCTCCCCTCAGCTCTAGGAGTTTGGAATTGACCTGCTCAAGCTGCCGGGACGGGAGCACGTCAGATGCCATGCTGGCCGGCCCTGTAGGGACAGACAGGTGGTGTGAGTGCCGCTGTGCAGACATGAAGAACAGAGCATGGCATCACTGATGGTCTCCAGAAGGGTGTTTTATTGGCTACAAAATGCAATTTCACGACAGACCCGGGACTGCCCTCCCAGGCCCATGTGAAGTCTTTTTCTTCCCCCTACGCTCAGTTTATTGATGATGTCACGACATGCCCTGTCAACCCTTAATTAGAACCATGGCTACATCTCTAAGCTCCGTTTAAACCGTGAAAGCCAGGGCTTTGGAAGGGTCCCTCGGAGGGGCTGGTGTCGAATGAACCAAGGACCCCACTGGCTCCCTGGGTGTTGCTGGGAGTGTTCAGGCAGAACCTAGAATCTTCCAAGGTGCTGGGCTCTGCAGGAATGCCAGAGTTTTAGACACACGGACTGTGTCCCCCGCAAGCATACATTCAAGTCCCCAGTACCTCTTATTTGAGGGTTATTGTAAGAATAATTAGGGAGATGCTGTCGTCCTGGAGCAGGGTGAGCCCCTAGTTAAATGTAGCTGGTGTCTTTATAAAAAGGCGTGGAGATGCTCCCGGGACACGTGTTGACAAAGGCAGAGGTCAGGGTGACATTTCTACAGGGAACAAATGCACAGACGGGCAGAGACCTGGAGCCAGCTCTCAGAGTATCTTCATTCCCAGCTGTCAGTCCCCAGATCTATGGGGGTACATTTTGTGGGTTCACCATTTTTGTGGTGTCTCCACGGCCCCAAAGGAAACTTGCACATAAGGTTCAGCCGCCTTGGCTGCAGGGGCTGAAACGAATCTATCCCCTCTCTTGAACTTGGCCCCATCTTGCCAGGTGGTGCCTCCTTTAGGAGCGAGGAAACCAAGTCTGGCAGAAGAGGCTGCAGGCTTAGCTTGCAGACAGGATGTCTCAGCCTTGGTGACCGATGGCTATGGCTCCTGGATGGGACTCAGAAGCTCCCCTTGTGTCCATTTGTCTGTACAAGACTCCTTACAGGGCTGGCACCTTATGCTGGGGCCACCAGGCGGACTCTCCCCGATGAGTCAGTCTAACTCCGGATCTTCCTAAGTCAACTTGAACACAGCAAAGATTCTGTGTAAAGGTCCCTCCCTGTCCCCATACGTATCTCATTTCTAGGCATCAGCACGCCTCTCCCAGTGCTCAGAACCACTCACTTGATGTGGCTGACTTTGGGTTTCACACCATTCCCCTTATCAGCTAGGGACCTTCGTCAGATCAGGTTTTAGTGAGTCAAGTCCTGTTCTTTCCCTGCAGGTCCATTTGCAGGAAAACCTGCCTACTGTGTGCACTGGTGATATGTGTTGACTTCATAGTCGCAGAAGTATCTGGTTGACTGGGCACTACAGCTGAGCCTGTTCTAGGTGAGACCCCAGGAGCTTGCCCCTGACTCACACTCATGTAGATCCCCATACTGTGTGGAGGTCAGGGACCACTCCACGGGGTTTGAACCCATCACCCAGGTGGCACCTCTCACATGGTTATCCAGTATGCGAGTCACAAGGCCAAAAAGGGCAGGATCCCATCACCATAAAACCCTTCTGTGCGAGTGTCACTTCTAGATGTCACCCTAGATGGCCATGGGCAAAACACACCTCAGGACTGGGGAGCTCTCATGACCTCTGATATTGGGCTTGGAGGGGGCTTAGTGACCTCCCAGACCATTTACGATGAAGGGAGGAAGGAACTTTTAACCACCGAGCCTCCCCCAGATTCTCATCCCAGGACTCGGTGCCCCCACAGACCAGGACCAGGCGCTCGGAACAAAGGGTCACGCGGTGGGGATTGAGCACAGCGGCTCAGTTACAAAGAAAGCCTGGGCTAAGGAACACCAATTGGTAACAATTAGAAGAGGGTTGGATAGGTGAGGGAGAGTTCAGAGTTCAGTCACCCTCCGGGTGTGTTTATCTATTGTTAACCTGTGACTGGCTATATCAGCTTCCCCTATCTCTGACCCGGCTTGCAGTCTCTCGGGAGGTATTGGCACGCCACATCGCTCAGCCCATTTCTGAAATGCCAGAAGACACATTTCTCCAAGAGGTTGAAGCATGGAACACCCCACTGCCTACCAGGAGCAGGAAAGCGCCGGCACCTAGACAGGGTGGCAGGCAGGCAGGAGTGGTGGGGACTGTGGTTTGCTGAGAGCCGGTGCCACACGGACAGCGACAGCCCTGGAGGAGCCCAGCTCCTGTTTTCAGAGAGGAATCCTGGCCCACGGCCGCAGGCTCTTCTGGTTTAACAGGAGCAGCTGTTTGTTTGCACGGTAGTTGAGATGTTCTCATTTTAAAAACACCATAAGTCAATAAACTATGCCGGCGGTAGTTGAAGACTCCCAAAGTCATGGAAGGTGTTACAGCTTCCCTCCACTTGTTGACCAGATCCTTACTCATCGCACAGAGGAACAGATTCCAGTGTTGGAAAAACAGAGTGGAATGATCTATGAAGTCCCTGCTGGTGAGGATTCCCTCTGTGCTGGGGGAGGGGCAAACTGAGCAAGGTTTCCATGGTGATTTGAGAGATGTATTATCAAGACTCTCAAGTCACCTGTGAAGGCAGCACCCATCTCACTCTTGATTGGGCCACTTCCTGTCAACTCTGAAGTCCCTGTCACTTGGTCCCTCTCTGTAGCCTCGGATTCACGGGTTCACCAGAGGGTGTCCATGTCCTCAGTGGCCTATGCAACTTTATGAGGTTGGTGATTTTGATGAGAAACACGATTCTCATGTGTGGCTCTGCCTCCCTATCATTCACCCCGGGGAAGTGGCACAGAATGACTCAGGATGGTGCAGGATGACTTCTCCAATGGGGTGGAGCCTCGGCAGCGTGAGTGTATGACATTGCTGAGGTGGCCAGTCTTTTCAGCTGGAGCACTTCCATGGTACTTCCTCATCCCGCCAACATCTCTTCTTCTAAGCTCCACAAGCAGGCCTCTGCCCACTGATACTTGAAACTCACAAAAGGACAGTAAAGGAAAGTCCTGTGGTCAGAGACACATCTGGGGGAAACCTGGCCTCAGACTTTGTGGTTGAGTGCTGGTAATGGTCACCCATCTTCCCAAGGTAACCAGGTCTGTCAGATGTACCTTTTGTTAGGAGAGCCATTTGTTGCCAGGCTCTATAAGCTAACAGAATCTTCTAGAGAGCTGTATAGCCAGAAACCCATGTGAGACGGAGCCAGGGGTGGGGGGATTAGGAACAGAGATGGGCACATGTCCTGCTAGGTCTGATTCTAGGAATCCATTGCCGTAGCCACATTCTAGAACTTCAGTCACGTGTAGCTGGTGCTAATTCTTGGCTTTCTGTCCACCGGTTAAGAGTACTTGATACTTCACCCCCAACCCACTTAAGTGAAGTGTTGCTGCACAAGTAAGCATGAGCCAGCAGACCACAGATCTGACTGAGGCTGTCTCCGCCCTGGCTTCCTCCCCACTCCCCCAGCATTTGAGATCTTTCCACAGTGTCTCTAACCACAGGGCAACTTGAACTCCGAGCAATTCCAGGGGTGGACAGACCCAACCTTTTCCCAGAGTATTGCACCCATGTAGTGCTCCTCCTCACAAAGCAGTTAGTGTGTGGAGCAGAGTTCCCTAGAACACCCCCTCAAAGTCTTCTGCCTGCCTTGGCCCAGCTTACCCCTCCCAATGCCCTTTTCATAAGACCAACAATGACCCTGTGGGCTACATGGAACTCCCTCATGGTCCTGGACCCCCAGCTGAAGTATCCCCTTCCACCTTGTGGGACGTGAGCCAGGAGACACTGCAGAGCTGGCTTTGAGCTCAACAAACTGAGCCACTGTGAGTTCAGCAATGGTGTTAGCTCTCAAGCGTGCCAAATCCCAGTGAGGTCATCGATGTTCCGACAGTTAGCCTTCCCCAAACACAGCAAGGAACTCGCTGGTGTGCAATTCACACATCAAGTGTCAGCCTGGAAGGTTCTAAGTCAAGGTCCATGGGGTGTTTCCACTTCTGAAATCTTGGCTGCTGCTCTGGATCAGCAACCGGCTGCCGTCTCCTTCCAGAGCTCCTGGTGGTTTGGCAGGTCACACCTCAGGCTGTGCCACCGCCGTTAGTTCTTATCACCGCAAAGCCGAGAAACACACTTAGGCACACATTAGCTTCTGTCCTCAGTGACCTGGCCACTGAGACAGGCAAACTCTGGCCTTCGAGCCTCTGAGGAAGCCCCAGCTCCACCAGGTCCTGCCAGAACCTCCCTGGCTGCCATGAGGCACCACTGAGTCAGTCCTTGCTACCCAGGAGGCAGCTTGTCAGGTTACTTCAAGTCACTAGTGTTGGCAGACTTGGAGCTCAGCATTGGATCACCAAGGCCGTGTCCACTGGGCAGAGCAGGTCAAAGAGGATGCTTCCTTGCTGGCCAGACCCAATGACTGCCCTCTCTATGGGTTACAAAATGCCATCATATGGTTATAAATGTCCATAGTGGTGGGCAAGAATGTAAATATCTGGAGTTCCCTGTAGCAGGAATCTTAAAAGTTCTTATAAATAAAAAACAAACCTGAGGCCAGTTATTGGGGTGAACACTGGAAGGTCAGAGAGACAGAACAAGCCACAGCTAACCTCACCTGGCCAACTTCTCAGCTGATCCTGTTTCCTCAGACTGGAAGCCTCTGTGTCCTCATATCCGAATGGCTCTCAGCTGAACTGTGCTGCTCAAAACCTAAAAGCTTAACCAGTCAAATGCTTCTAGTTTCTGGTCTTCACGCCTTATATACCTTTCTGTTTTCTACCATCGCTCCCTGGGATTAAAGGCTTGCTTTCTGGGATTAAAGGCGTGAGTCACCATGCTTGGCTGTATCCTTGAACAGATGGGTTTCTGCCTCTGGAATGCTAGGATTAAAGGTGTGAGTGCCACCATTTTCTAGCCTCTGTATCTAGTGGCTGTTCTGTCTCTGACCCCAGTTAAGTTTATTAGGGTGCACAGTATTTTGGGGAACACAATACCACCACAGTTCCCTTTCTTTAGACTGTCAGTGTTGTCTCATCTGTCCCATGGGTGGATGGTCCCAGGTTGTGAAAGTGCTTTGTAAATCTAGGGCTCATGAAGTAAACCGGGTTATCTGGGGGATGAGCATAAAACCACATCTACCCTCCCACACTTTCAAGGCAATCAGTAAAGCACACTTGTCAGCACTGGCCATGTGGACATGGTTACAGAACCTAGGACACTGCTTCAGTTGTCATGTCTACCACCACCATCACCACCACTGCAATCCTAACCTTCACCATCACCACCACTGCAATCCTAACCTTCACCACCATCACCACCACTGCAGTTCTAACCTTCACCATCATCATCACCACTGCAGTCCTAACCTTCACTATCACCACCACTGCAATCCCAACCTTCACCACCATCACCACTGCAATCCTAACCTTCACCATCACCACTGCAATCCTAA
>CABHPQ010195882.1:0-22513 GCA_902168405.1 Peromyscus aztecus
TTGAGACAGGACCAAGCCCCTCCCCCTGCATCAAGGCTGAGCGAGGCGTCCCACCCCAGGGAGTGGGCTCCAAAAAGCCAGCTCCTGCACCAGGGATAGATCCTGATCCCACTGCCAGGGGCCCCTCGAACAGATCAAGCTACACAACTGTCTCCCGTACGCAGAGGGCCGAGTCCAGTCCCATGCAGGCTCCACAGCTGTCAGTTTAGAGTTCATGAGTTCCCACGAGTTTGGTTCAGTGGCCTCTGTAGATTTCCCCATCATGATCTTGACCGCCCCCCTGCACCTTGCTCATATCATCCTTCCTGCCCCAAATTATACCTTTAAAGTGTTTGTGTTATACCCAGGCATAGCACATGCCTGTGATCCCAGTACTTGGAACTCTGAGACAGGAGTTTCCAATCCAACCAGGGATACACAGTAAACAAAAGATGAAGAAGTTAAGGTTCCTTTTTACCCATCACTCGGGGTCTGAGCTAATAAACCCATTCTTCATGGAACAGTCTTCTCACTTTAGAGCTCTTGTTCTTCACGTCTACAAATCTGCTGAGCTGGCTTGCAAAGCCCCGTACTAGTCTCCTGTATTCTAGGAGTTTTTTCTCGGCAGACCTTGACCCATGCTATGAGGATCCTCTCCCACAAAGGTATTGTGAAAGAACGGCTCCCCTGGAACAAGTTACTCTGCTTATCTATCCTCTCCGGAACAACGAGATACACTCTGGGATGTCAATCTCTGGAAAAGATAAGACCTTAGATTCTGTAACATGTTCTTCAGTATCGCTTTATGGGAAACTCAATAGTAAATGTGACTAGGGCACAGCTGCCTCTCCTCTTTTTTTTTTTTTTATCATCGTATTTTATGGCAACATCATAAATATTTCTGGAAAGCTGCAGTGGGTGTAGAGGGAACCTGGCATACACTCAGGTTTTTGCAGAAACACACGAACTACCTTGACGATCCGAAGGATCCAGAAAACCCTGTTTGTTGGGTATTTCAAACAAGGGCTTTAGCGAAATGAGCTCCGTTGATGCCGCTGCTTTTTTGACAACAGCTGTGAATCACTGATAGAAAAAGCATGAGAACCCAGTCAGCAACTTAATTATATATCATTACCTAAGATAATGGCAACATTTTAGGTATGAATTAAACCTTTTGTGGTGGAGTCTTGCATCATTCCACAGTGTTGGTCCAGCCAGTGATTCTAAAAAAAAAAAAAAAAAAACTATAGACAAAGCACTGGCCCTTTATTGTTCATTTAAGAGTGGTTACACACTTTCTTTGCATTCATTTTTCAAGACTGCAGGAGGAAGAAAGAACTTCTGAAGGCAGAAGAACCGCTTTGATGACAGGGAGGAGGTAATAGTTACAGAAGAGAGACTGAAACACACCACCGGAAATGGGTCAGAACAGTGCAGTTAAAGCCACACATCAGACCCCGGACGCTCTTTGTCCTGACTTCCTACCCTGACTGTAGGCTGGTCTTTATCTGGACCTTTTTCTAAGGGAAGACCACATTACTTCTGAGACTCAGGACCCCAGTTACTCACTCCCCACCCAGGTTTTCTGTTCTGATGCCTGTGCACAGCACAGTTGTGAGGAGGAAGCATCGCCTCCCCAGGAATACCGGCACCAATCCCCTTTCCTGGCTTCCCCAGCCAAGTTCAATATGCAATGAAAACAACCTGTAAAGATGGGAGAAAATTACAGAGGGGTCGTGGAGGTGGCCAGGTGTCTGGCTGCAAGGTCTGAAGTGCTCCTACTCCTTTTAAACAAACATCAGTCTAAACCACAATCACAGAGGGGCACCCGCACTAAGCAGACTCAGTCCCCACCAACATCGTTAGTTTGGCCCATATTGTGTCTTTCAGTATGTTTTAAAAGTCAGATTTCAAGCAAAAATTAAAAGCATGGTTTGTATGTTTCTGGTTCCAGCTTTGAGGCATCACTCGTATGTGGGCATTTCTTCGGAGCCCCAACCCCAGGTACTGAGAGGAGTCCAATCTTCCCTGAAAGATGTGGGAGAAACACTAACCAATCAGACTCTTAGAGCTGGATCTGCTGAGAGAGCTGGTGTTGCCCAGCAAGCTCCACGAACTTGGAAAGATTTAAATTTATTTGAACTCACAAGCCATTTTAAGTGGACTATTCTGTGATTTCACCCATCAATGTTTCTTGGAAAATAGATTTGCAGGGTCTCATAAACTCATCCCCGTTTTCTCACAGTGCTTAGAAACAGAGTTCTCACCTGGGTTAACACTTCCTTCTACGGACTTTCATATGTGGAAGGGAGCACAAACGATCACAATTTGTTTACCATATTTGTTTGGGGATTTTCTTTTTGGGGTGTGTGTGTGTGTGTGTGTGTGTGTGTGTGTGTGTGTGTGTAGCCTTTGGTGCCCTGTAACTCTCTGTGGAAGCCAGAGTAACCTTGAACTCACAACCTTGCCTGCTTCTGACTCCCAAGTGCTGGTAATCTTTCTTTTTGAGACAGTCTTGATAGGAAGCCTGGGCTGGTTGTTTGTTTTAGTTATATTTTATTTGATCTTATGTGTATGTATGTGTTTGGGTGAATATATGTCACATGATGGATACTGGCAGAGGCCTGAAGGGTGTGTCAGATGACCTGAAGGATGGAGTTACAGGTAGTAGTGAGCCATCTGATGTGGGTGCTAGGAACTGAAGTTGGGTCCTCTATGAGAAGAGCAAGCACTCTTAGCCACTAATTCATTTCTGCAGTCTCCCTCACTGATTTTTTTTTTGAGGGGGTGGGGAGATTGGGGGGTTGAATCAGGGTTTCTCTGTGTAAAAGCTCTGGTTGTCCTAAAACTCACTTTGTAGACCAGGCTGGCCTCAAACTCACAGAGATCTGTCTACCTCTGCCTCCCAAGTGCTGGGATCAAAGGGGTGTGTACCACCACTGCCCAGCTTCCGGGCTGATTTTTAACCTCTGCCTCCTAAGTACTATAGGCCTGTGTCACCTGCCCAGCTTATATTTTTTCCAGTTGTTGCTACTTAGCTAATTTGTGTTAACTTTTATTGTGTGGCTATTTTTTTTTTTTTTTTAAAAAAAAGACCTTTTCTCTTCAGAAACCTCTTTATTTCCCCCAAGCAACCCCCTTGCAGTTGAATAAAAGGCAAATGAGAAATGCAATGCACTAAGAACAATCCACTCTACTAGTCACCGATGGCAAAGTCATGCTTATTATTTTCCCTCTGGGTCTGCCATAAACAAACTGTGGATGGAGCTATGACTTCCTCCCCTCCGAGGAGACGTAGATCTCCCACTAAAGCGAGGATGGAACTGTCCCCACCCCACCCCACCTCTTACATTCATGCCATTAAGGAAGACGTGGATTTGAAAGTCTCTCTGTCTCCACGGCTGTTTCTGGACGGGGTATACAATCATTTCGTGATCATTGTTTTCACTGTCATATTGTGATTGGCAGGAGAAGAAGAAAGTGGAACATGTGAGCTCTGGTCTCTTCAGCCGCGTGAAACAAAGTACAGCTTTCTCTCTTCCAGCTGAAATGGTATTGTTATTTTAGCCTTTTCTCCCAGGACTATTTCTCAACTGTAATTAGTCTTATTGTGCTTCTCTGGTAACTCCCAACTCTTCCTCTTGGAACACTGGTTCTCATGACTGGCATAGGCTCCTGCTTCTGTCTGCACTCTGCAGGGTTCTTACATGAAGGAAAACCAACTCTTATTTTTTTTAACAATTAATACATGCTTTCTTGTATAGTTTAGCTGCAAACATTCACTTATTATCCATCCCTCCAAAGTGAATAACTGCAACATCTATAAAGATTCCTGAGCAAATAAATCTTTTTTGTAGTTAAATGAGTCTGTATTATCATTGTTTTGCAACTCATTCAAATTTTCTAAATTTCACTTATCAGACCCTACAGTGGACAAAGTTCCATAATAACCATAACAAAAGCCTTAAGCGCACTGAATAAAGAGTTAACCACTGGGAAGACTCCTCTAGTCTTCTAATTATTCCATTTACATTTGTATTCTTAAATCATAATTATATTGCCCATGATACTACACTGCTAGCTCATGATGAGATTTTTGAATTCTAAAATAGACAGACTTTGTTTCTTAACTTCAAAATATAATACTGATTATTGTGTCTTAACTAGTTATGAATCTACAAATTTCAGTTCACCTCAGTTCAGTGTGTGTGTGTGTGTGTGTGTGTGTGTGTGTGTGTGAAGTTTGGAAAGGGATTGTGTGTGGGGAAGGGTTGTTTGCTTAGTTGTTTTTTACAGACAAACTCTTGCTCTATAGCCCAGGCTGGCCTCAACTTGTGGTCTTTCCTGCTTTTCATGAGTCCTGGCATTAGAGGCTTTGCCACCACACCCAACTCTATGTCTCTAACTTCTGTGATACATCTGTCAGTCTAATCCACTCGTTCTTGAAAACTGTTTCCACCTTAGATACCTTATGTACAAGAGAGAGAACTGAGAGGAAATTGGAGCAATGAGAAAAGAAGGAAACTGTTGTGAGAGGGAAGTTCAGGATCCGGCCAATGATGGAAAGTGTTTCATGAAATGTTATAAAAATAGGAATGTGCTTTATAATTTTACATGTTGGGAAGGCTATGTGAACACAAATATTAATAGACTAAAGTAATCCTGAGCCAGCATTTTGCTTACAACACTTTAAATATTACTGTAGCTTTCCAAACTATTGATAATGGTGCCTTGAAAAGTCAAATGCAGCCAGATAGAGTGGCCCATACCTGTAATCCCAGCACTCAGGAGCCTGAATCAGGAGGCTGAAGGATTATGGATAGTTGAAGGCTAGATTAGACAACAGAGTGAGACGCTGCCTCAGAAAAAGAGACGGGCAGACAGACAGACGACAGACAAGGCGAAATTAATGCATTGTAGTTAGTTGTGTTGGCTTATACCATGGTTTTGGAGGCTGAGGTTGGAGAATCATGAAATCAAAGACAGCTTGAGCCATATAATAAGAACCTATCTAACACACACACACACACACACACACACACACACACTTCTTTTTTGTCCTATTTATTCCAATCCAATTTCAGTCATCTATGAAAAGAATTTGTCCTACTAAATGATATTATTAAAAGCTCATGCCATTCTCTATTTATTCTTTTGGATTTAAATCAGCAGTTCTCAACACTGATTGACCGTTTTACAGGGGGTCACCTAAAACGATCTGTCTATCATATATTTATATTATGATTCATAACAGTAGCAAAATTACAATTATGAAATAGTATCCAAGATAATTTTATGGTTGAGGGGTCACCCCAACACGAGGAACTGTATTGAGAGGTCGCAGCCTTAGGAAGGCTGAGAACCAATGCTTAAAATAGTTGAAATTAATAAAATGTCATGCTGAACGTGTACTCCACTTCACTGAAATACTCTTACGAAGTAATCACTTCAGCTGAGTCCGTGAAAGAGGATTGCCTGCATTATTCTTAACATACAAACTTTTTGAAAATGCTGAAGTTGTAATTTCACTTATGAAATGGAGATGCACTGAATAGTATATTCAATGTATTCAACACATGTATAGTGTCTATACAGCCATACCACCCTGAACACACCTGTCTTGTCAGAAACATACATATATATAGAGAGAGAGAGAAGCTAGCATTTCTACCTAGTTTAGTACAAATTAAAAGACTTCCTACTTTCAGGTAGATTCTACAGAAAGATTGTTTTTTAGTGCATAGCAAGCTTACAGAAGGAACAAAAGCCCGACTCTAGAACTCAGTCTCCTCTGCTACCTACCATCCCTATAAATGGAAACGTCTACTTTCCTAGGCTGGAGCTGGGAAGCAATCTTAAGCTACTCATTTTAAAAGATGCTTGATCAGGTGACACGGAGTTAAATATGATGCATGTTAAAGCACACATCTAGACCACAAAAGCTGTCTTCTCATAAAACAGTTTTTGGGTCTAGTGTTAGAATTCAGTGGTAGGACACTCGTCTACCACACTAAAGGTGCTGGGTTTGAGCCCCAGTAGATGAAAATTCTTATGTAACCGGGAACATTAATCTGCTTTAGAACAACTCACTGGGAAGTGATGTCTCATTTGTATGGAAACCATTTTATTAGTCTCCAGATTTATGTAGAACTGTTAGATTAAAATGCCCTAAGAGCTAACAGTAAAAATAATATTTGAATAAAGAACTAATTTTTACTAGAGGCTTGGCATGTCATTATATCTCCCCAAACACACCATCATAAAATATCCCATTCATAAGCATCTCAGAGTTAGACATGAGCCACTTAAAATGACACTGTGAGTTTTAGGTTGGCCCATGGAGGGGCTGCACTTTCCAAAGCCAAGGTTCTGCTTCAATAACGAACGAGATTTTAGAAGTATTTGCCAAGATGAGATAAATGTAAATATTCTCTAGGCTGGTTGGGTTTCTAGGAACAACACGATACATTTTGGTTTCTTTAAAACATAAATTAGGATGTAGTAACAGTGCCTGGCCCACCATTTGCTTCTCATCTAAATCCAATGAACGTGAACCGTAAAGAAAGAAAAAAAAATCATTAACTCTCCTCAGAATGAACACCTTTTCGGTGTCCTACAGAAACTTGACTTAAGGCCTTGTTCGTTATGAACTGTGCTTCATGAAATATTCCCTCCTATCTGCCAAACCTTAGAACAACTCTTGTAAAAATACGGTGCAGATAAACAGTGGCCGTCTTACATAATGAGATGTCCTTGCCAAATGGGAGTAAAAGAAGACAAGAAACCTGCCTCCCACTGAGCAACATGTTCCAGGCCTAGCGAGCCTGAAACTCCATCATTCATGGCATAGTCTGGCTCCCGGCAGAAGCTGGGCTTCATGCTGGGCTACTGGAGAGAAGAGCGGGTGGTGGAGCCCTTCACAGCATGAAGGTATCAACCTGCTCCTTTCTCCTGCTGTTGGAGGGTGCCGGCAACATGGGCAGAGATTCTGCTGCCATCACGCATACCACCACACCTGATTTGGGGTTGTAATGGCGATGGAACCCAAGCCTTTGTGCATGCTAGGCGAGCACCCTACCATCTGAGCTACGTCCTCCGTCCTCGATTCTGTTTTCTGTACCAGAGAATGTTTACAGGGAGAGAAATCCCACTGACCAGATAAGTCAACCTGGAGAAACCATCAGAACCTATTCGTCCCAAGTTCTCGAAGGAGGTACTTGTCTGGACACGGTTCTGATGACAGCTTATGAGCCCTCACTGTTCAACAGCGTCCTTCACTACATGTGGAATCCTCCGTCTATTTTGTAGTTCCTATACCTCAGCTTCTCCTCAAATGGAGATTAGGGTATCACCCATTGTGCACTAGGGATTAAATGAGTTAGTTTGATAATGTTCTGAAAACAGTGCCTGGCACTCTTAATGAAGGGCCTATAACTGCTCAGTTAGTAACTAAAGCAAGCCCGGACTCAGGCACGAAACAGCATCATTGTAGGGCAAATCCTAATTGGTCTTAATAATAAAAACCCGGAGTCAGATACCAGGGTAAATTCATGTATCTCCCAAGTACTGGGAGCAAAGGCATGAGATCCCAAGTGTGGGGATTAAAGGGTGTGCCTCCACTGCCTGTTTTCTGTGGTTATCTAGTGGCCAACTCTGCCCTCTGATCTCCAGACAAGCTTTGTTAAAACACTAACAAAATATTACTACACATCATACTATGCCAGGAAAGACTAGATACCACAGCAAGAAGAGACAACCAGCCCTGTCTTTGATAAGCACCTTCTCTTAAATATATAAGCTATTTCTGGGCATTGTGGCACACACCTTTAATCCCAGCACCAGAAGGCAGAGGCAGGCAGATCTCTGTGAGTTCAAGGCCAGCCTGGTCTACAGAGTGAGTTCCAGGACAGACAAGGCTACATAGTAAGATACTGTCTTGAAAATAAACAAACAAAAAAGCTATCTTGCATTTGCAATAAAAATTTTAATTATTAAAATTTGAACAGTCATGGTCACCGTGATCTATTTCATACAATATTAGCCTCCACCCCCACCCCACCCCATCTTTTGAGACATAATCTTGTGTATCCCACACTGGTTTCCAATTCACTGTGTAGCTGAGAACGACTTTGAACCCCTGACCCTCCACCCTGTACCTACCCACTAGATCTCGGGATTGCAGGATTGCATTCCATGCCCAACTTTAGAATCCATCTCTACCTGTTTCAAAAGCACAAACTTTTAATGCAGCCAATAAAAGTTTTTGAAAACAAAATTAGAAAAGTTAAGAAATAAACGCAGTGCAATGAACAATGCCATTCCTTTCCATCATCTTTTCTATTGCTGAACTTGGCATTACTGTGCAAGAAACTCTTTGACTCCTGGATGTTAAAGCCAGTTGAGGTCTACAGTCTCTCTGAAAAATCTAAAGTAACCAGAACTTGTGCCCACCCACCGCCCCCCATATTACTTTTTCACATGCAGAACATCAATTACCAGAGATATTATTCAGATAGCATAATTGCTCTTCACTGGTTTGTATACTGTGCGACTAAAAACATTTAAAGGCATCTAAAAAAAAAAAAAAACCAAAAAACACAAAACAAAAAAACAAAAACCAACTCTGAGGCTTTGAATCATTAAAAAAGGATTCCAGGGCCCCGCCTCTAATGTCTATCTCACTCTCTGTCACTAACTTCTTTAAACACTTTTGATACCTTCTCTGTTTTAGATTCTATACCTGAATAGGAAAGGAATAGATCTCTTTTTTAAATTATGGACATCTGGCTAGCTTCTGTATTACCAGAAGATGCTATGGAGATTTCTGTGGAGAAGTCATCAACTGTCTTACCTACCTGTGAACCCCGTAACCTACAAAAACAACTGCCCTGGCAAAGTATGTTCACTGGTAAAATAATGGCGTAGCTGTCTTGAGAGTAACCAATCACCTTTTAAAATAGACCTATGGCCTATTTCACAGAGAGCCACAGTTGGGAGCTCATAAGCTCTATGGGAGAACCTAATACAATTATTTTGCCCAATGGTCATAGTACCAATTCATCATCTAATACTTGTGTTTCTCCTCATAGTTTTGTGTAAGTCATGGTCCTCATCAGAGAAGCGTCTTTGGACAGTAAGTGACAGATAACACAGAGACTCACAGCTGGTCAAAGTGTACAGGATATGTGTCTATGGAGTCATCATCCATTAATAAGGGAGCTATATCACACCCCCTCCTCACAAAGCTCAAGCAACTTCACAGGAGAACTGTGACAAAACAGTGTCTTCCAGACACGGCAGATCCGTGGTACTCATGAACTCACAGCAACTGCAGTTGCCTGTACAAAATGTACACAAGATCAAGCCAGTTAATATTCCATCCTGGATGAAGAGGGGCTCTTGAAACTCCATCCCTGCTGGATGGGGGAGTCCGTCTTCCTCAGAGTGCACATCCCCTGATAGATTGACTGTGCTCTAGTGCATGGCCTCACACACCTGTGCCCTTATGTGTAGCACTAATTAGACAAAATGGAAGGAGAAGGAAGAGGAGGAGGCAGAAGAGGAGGAGGAAGAGGAAGAAGAAGAGGAAGAGGAAGAAGATATAAGTGGGGAGGAGGATGTGGCTGGGAAAATCCAGGAAGAGCTGGAAAGGGAAGAGGGGATAGATACATTCAAAATACATTGTATATTGTTGTTGTTTGCTTTTTTCTCTCTTGTGAGCCCACCATCCCACTCCCAAATAAATCACACAGGGAGGCTTATTTTTAATTATGAATGCCTGGCCTTAGCTTGGCTTAGTTTCTAGCCAGTTTTTCTTAAATTATCTTGTCCACCATTTGCCTCTGGACTTTTCTCGTTCTCTTACTTCTGTAAATCTTACTCTTCCTCCATAGCTTACTGTGTAGCTGGGTGGCTGGCCCCTGGAGTCCTCCTCCATCTCTGATTCCTCGATTCACTTTTCACACACACACACACACACACACACACACACACACACACACACACACACACACACATATATTCTCTCTGCCTGCCAGCCCTGCCTATCCTTTCTCCTGCCTTGCCATTGGCTGTTCAGCTCTTTATTAGACCATCAGGTGTTTTAGACAGGCACAGTAACACAGCTTCACAGAGTTAAACAAATGCAACATAAATAGAAGTAACACACCTTAAAATAATATTCTACTACAGTATATATGTATGAAATTCTCAAATGATTGAGTGCTATTTAAAACTTGGTTTTGTTACTGGGAGAGGTCTGCTAGTTTGTTTTGGTTGGCTTTGAGACAGAGTTCCACTAAGCAACCCAGGCAGGCCTGGAACTTGAGATACTTCTGTATCAGCCCCCCCACCCCCACCCCCAGTGCCATGATCACAGGCATGTGCAGCCATGTTGAGCTAAAACCTGGTTTTTGAGCATATCAGGACATTTTATTCTGCTAATAAGGTACTGTTAAAGACAATTTGGGTGGGGGGGGACTGCCGAATTCTCTCAAGGCTGGTACTAGACCTATCATGTTGACTTGTGTTTGTTTCTTGCTTGTCTGTTTCTGTGGTGCTGGGGATGGAACCGAAGGCCTTACTTGTGCTTCACAAGGACTCTGTCACTGAACAGCATCCCTGTGTCGGTCACCTTGACAGAAATATTCATTGAGATGGTTTTCATAATTCTTATTTCTATATCAGAAAATATGGGATAGCAGGTTATCCTCGATCATTCTGGCTCTGATTTTTTGAGACGGATTATCTCAATGAATGAGGAACTCTCTGATTCAGCTAGACAACTTGAATCGAAAGCCCTGGAAACCTCCTGACTTATCTCCCCGGTACTGTGATTACAGGCTCAAGCCAAGATTTGGAGACTGGACATTGAACTCAGGTCCCGATGCTTACATAGCAAGTTCTTTACCAACTAAGCTCTCTCCTCAGTCCCCCCCACCACACTTCCATTTTATTACAAGTTTGGTGGTCACTGACATGTAGAACATAAAACATGATACCATAGGCATCCCACAAAAGGGAATGACCAGCATCAGAGACTGTAGTAGCTCACCTCCCACAGTCTCTAGGAGGCTGCTAATTGTGGGCAACTTCTGCAAATTAAGTCTGTTCAAGGTTGTTTTCCTCCCCAGGGAGACCCAGGTCATCTGCCAGTCAGCTTGTCTAAACAGAAAGATAAGAACACAAACCTCTCAAAAAGCAGTTGACTAGTTAAGACAAGACGGTGGCAGCAATCTTTACAAGCAGGACGATTTCCCAGCAGCCTCTTCGGCCCACTCCATTTCACTAAATAAAAGGGGAGTCTAAAGAAACCCTTGGGAAAAGGCAGTCTGACTCTGGGTGTGCACATGGGAGGGAAGACCGTGATGTGACTTGTCAGAGTCCCTCTGTTTCATAAGCGGGCACCATGCTGGCTTAGACTTGCTGGCTTCTGACAGGCTCTGGGTGTGAGCTTCAGGAAGTGCCACAGGGGAACTCACCTTGTCTTCCACAGCAACCCCAGACATCTTCCGAAAACCACCAGTTGTTTCAAAAAAAAAGCACTGTTAGGTAGGGAAAAGTCAATAATAGCTATGCATTCCTTAAAAGATACTATTCTCAACAATCAGGGTAAATGATATTAATATGAGATATGGTTTTTTAAGCAGTTCATTTCACATCTGTGTATGGACTGAGCTGCTATAGAAGACGTGGAACCGAGGGGTTGGATTTGGAACCAAACTTGTGGTCCTGTGCATAATGACAGAAAATTCCAGTCACAGAAATATCTCTGTGACCAAACTACTATAAACTGTCTAGAATATTTAAGGGGGAAAAATATACACACACAAAAGAAAACAAAAACAAAACAGTGGTGTTTTGTTTTTGTTTTTTTTCCCAATGTGTTTTCTCCCCAGGCCCTTTCATTACCATATTGCAAATTAGTAGCAAAACAGAATGGAAAACCCAGATGCTCAAATGATCTCCTCAGAAAGCTCCTGACTCTGAGAATAGTCTCCCCAACTGGGTGTATTTTTCAAAAGTGATGGCTTTCCTTGGGGAGGAGACTGCAGTCCAGAAAGCCTGGAATTCCTGAGCAAGGCTCCGAAAAGGTCACCTTTCCGTTTACAATCTCATTTTGAGCTTCCCCGAGAGGCGCCGGGAATGTTGGGAGCAGCCTATCGCCGCCGTTGTCCGGGTTTTACTCATTTCCTTCAGCGCTAACCTGGAGCGGGATTTCAGCCAGCCTGTGTGCTACCCGCATGGGATTCCAGACTCATCCTCCCATGTGGCAGCCAGACAGACTGCCAGTGTTCTTGCTGATTCACTGGGACAGGCTAGCAGGGTGCAGGGTAGTGACCCGGTGGAGACAGGGCCTGGAGCTCATTGTAAATCCCAGCTTTGTGTAAGCTCCATCGAGGCTTTTAGACTTCTCATCAGCTTCTTCATCGGCACCATGGGAACCAGCCTGGTATTAGAGCACTTAGCTTTGTTTTCTTTGATGAAGTGCTTTGAAGATGAGAAGAGTTGCGTTTATTTTGTTTAGCAACATAAATTAATGGGGTCAGAAGCATGACACATCCTGTGTTTGGTGGCACTTCTTGATTTACTTGCCCGGCCTATCCCATTGCCTACGCGGTCCAGTTCATCCCAGCCTGTCGCTGATGACTGTCTCCAGGTGACTTTACTTTCAGGATTTAAACTCAAAACCTTTATGATTGAGCAAACAAGGTAGACTTTAAGGAATGTGTTATAGTCATCTGTCTCTAGGTAGACTGTTGTGTCACACCGAGGGAAGCTGGTCTAACACTTCCATACATTCGGCTTAAGGCCAGCTAGAAAGCTCAAGGTAACAACTGTGACAATTAGGGGATCAAACGTGCAAAGCAAACTTTCTCAGTTTTTAAGTAGAAAAGTCTGAATTTGGCTAATTCCTGGGATATCTCACCTTTTACCAAGGTTCAAGATCATTGTATGATTATCAAGTGAAGCATAAACATGCTTACTTGATTTTTAAAAAATTTGCATTGTATATGTGCATCTGAGTGTATGCACATGTGTGTAAGACCTCATGCCCATCCAGCCCCCTGGAACTGGAGGTCCATGTGGTTGTGAGCTGTCATGTGGTGCTGGGAATCCCACCCTGATCCTCTGCAAGAGTAACAAGTGTTCTTAACTCCTGAGCTATTTCTGCAGACCACAAAACTTACATCTATTCTCAGTGATCACTTGAGTTTTGTTAGATACATAATCACATAACATTTGAAACACATACATATGTAGTTCAAATTTTTGAATATGCTGAATAAAAAACTTGAAGATGGTTGGTTTTAGCTTATCACATTTTTTTCCAGGTTCATAATATCTCAGCAAAGAATCAGAGCAAATAATTGTTGTAAAATGTTCTTGGGCCAGGTCTGGTGTCATACCCTTTAATTACAGTACTTCGGTAGCAGGGGAAGACAAGCCTCTGTGAGTTCCGGGCTACCCTTGTCTACATGTCAAGTTCTAGGCCAACAAGGACTACATAGTAAGATCCTATCTCAAAACAGACAAGTAAACAAACAAAAATGTACTTGAAGTCACTGTGGTGGTTTACACCTGTAATTCTAGCGTTTTGAGGGCGAGGCAGGAAGATCAGTTATTTCAGGCCACCCTCAGCTACATTAGAAATTAGACTAAGCTAATATAAATCAAACAAACACACAAATAGTAAACAGGGGGCTAGAGAGATGGCTTAGCAGTGAAGGTGCCAGATCCCTTGGGAACGGGAGTTACAGACAGTTGTGAGCTGCCCTGTAGGTGTTGGGAACTAAACTGCATCCTCTGGAAGAGAAGCCAGAGCTCTTAACAGCTGAGCCATCTCTCAGCACCATAAAGTATATTTTGTTTTGTTTTTGTTTTTAGTCATCAAAAGTGGCCTCTAATATAAGTTTAGGAAATTCCCAAAAAAAAAAATAGAATTCAAAAGTAAAGAGGCAAGAATTTAGTTTTTCCTAATTTGGGGGCCTGTGTCTTAAAATTTCTCCAAACATTTTAGCCAACATTGTATTAAATTTGGACAGACCAAAAAAAAAAAAAAAGTCAGTCATAGTTACATTTTCTATACTATAAGGGCATATTTTATTTATTCTAGAGTCTAAGTACCCTTTCCATTGTTCTGAGTGACTCTTCTACTGGATGGTGTTCTAAAATTTGACTCAGTTAGTATATCCAGATGTCTGGTCACACGTTAGTCTAGATTTTATGTCGTAAAGTCAGTTTTCAGATGTGATTAAGAGTTAAGTCAGTGAACTTTAAATTAATCAGATTAGCCTTCCTAATGTGCTCGGGCTTGTATTAGATACTTTTCTCGTAGCTGTGATTAACCTACCTGAAAAGAGTGACTTCACAGAAAAGGGATTTCTTTTGGCTCGCACTCTGAAACGGTATAATCCAGCACGGCAAGGAAGACACAGCAGAATTCCTGGCAGCAGCAATGTGTGGACAGGCAGCTTCACATCTCTCCACCAGGAAGTGGGGAGCTTGTGCCCCACCAGGACAGACAACTTCCTGCAAATCCACAAATTCCTGAAAGAGCTCCCCGCTAGGAACTAAGTGTTGAAACACCTGAAGCTGCAGGGACATTTCACACTCAAACCACAGCGGATGTGCACAGGCCCTGTTGGTTCCGTCCGGTTTTCCTGGAGAACCATGAGTAGTAAAACTGCCTTTTCTTCTTTCCTTTTGCCCCTGCGTTTTTCCCTTGGCCTTTACCTCTCCACACCTCCTTGGATGACACAAATGGTTAAGAAACAGACCCAGGGGAATGGGAGGGCACCTCAAAAACCAAGAAATGAGGAAACAAGGTGTCATTATGCTCATGTCCTGGCTATGTTTGTGGAAGGGCATCCTGTGGCCTTGGCTGTGTTTATGGAAGGGCATCCCATGCATCACCAACAGAAGAGAAAAAGGGATATAACACCGGCAGTGAGGTCTGTACAGAGAAGAACAAAATACAGTTGAGCACAAACAAACAGGCACTCATGGAAATCATATTTATGGGTTTTCAAAATTGTGCTAGTCACAGACTTTTAATACTGCAATTGATCTCAAATCACAGACTTCATTTATTTGCTGTATAGCCCATGCCAAATAAATGTGGTGTGCCTTGGGGGAAAAGCTTATATCCTAGCCACCTCAGTGGGGCCGCTGGACACAAGTCATTTCTACTGTAATGACTACGCCTCTCTTGGGCTTCTTGAGAAGAAAAGCGTCACACCAGGAAGCCCATGGATATCTCAAGGTCAGAGGCTCAGAGCTCATCATGTTTAAGCACTGTCCGGGGAGGCTGCCTCTGCTATGTCATCATTCTTCTGTGATTGCTCTGGTCAGCTGTGCCGAGACTTCATTTTATAGACAGCAATACCAAGCCAAGGCCAACCCACGGCTAGAGATCAAAGACTCGAAAACGTCCAGCTCTCACTATGTGTGGGGGGGTTCATGTCTATCACCTCAGTACTTGGGAGGTTGCAGCAGGAGGATTATTGTACAGTTGAGACAAGCCTAGGCTATATACTGAGTGCCAAGCCAGCTGTCTACCATGGCACGACCCCATCTCAACAACTACCCTCCCACCCTGCCTAATGTCCCACCAGAAGAAAAGGAAAACAAAACCTTTCCAGCTTTTACACTCTCTAAATGAATGCAGAGAAGACTGAGTGAGCACCCTCTTTGGACATCACAAAAAAATCCCTTCCAGTACTCAAATATTCAGATCTGAACCTTGCATTATTGCAGGTCAAAAAGGGTCAGCCTGGGCCACACAAATTGAATAGCAAAGTTTGCCCAAGTGAGCCAGTCTATATCCATATATACATGTGTGTGTAAACTTTAATGAGAAAGCAAACTATACTTCTCAGCAGCAGAGGGGTCTGGTGTCTGGCACAGGCTTGAAGTGGAATGCTAGAATGTCTCTCCCAAACATTCTCAAAGTTCAAGTTGAAAACATGTTTTTGAATACATAGAGAAAAGAATTTAACTCACTGTGGTTGTTTGAAAGAGCTATCCACCCCCTCCCCATAGTCCAGGCGTTTAAATACTTGATTCCCAGTTGGTGGCTGTTTGGGGAGGCTTAAGAAGTGTGGCCTTGCCGGTTTTCACTTCACTTTTGTGGCTAGAGATGTGAGCCCTCAGCTCTCAGCGTCCAGCTCCAGCTGTGATCGTGACGGACCCTTATCCCAGGGGAATCATAAGCCCTAAATCAGCAGTTTTCAACCTGTGGAAAAGGACCCTTTCAAAAAGAGTTACCCAAGACCATCGGAAAACACAGATATCACGATTCATAACAGGAGCAAAATTACAGTTATGAAGTAGCAATGATGAAAATTTTATGGTTTGGGGTCACTATAACATGAGGAATTGTATTAAAGGATCACAGCATTAGGAAGGTTGAGAACCACTGCAACCCTCCCTTCTGTAAGTTGCCTTGTTTACGGTGTTTAGTCACAACAATAGCTAAGGAACAAACCCCCCTTTGCTTTCCATGTAAGTCTCCGAACAAGTCAAAGTGAGAGACTGGACTCTAAACGCAGGTGGAAGCAAAACCAAAATTGACCAAAGCCTACTGTTGGGAATCTCCAGCTCTCGGGGCCCCATTCCAAACCCCGCCCAGGTGTTCGGCGGGGAACTTGGGCCCCACGCCTCCCATTCTAGAACCTGCCCAAAGAAAGCCTGCCAAGCAGCGGCTCCTCCCTGGGAGCTCCTCGAGACCACGCATGTGTGATACAGGGTATCTAATGTCTGGTCCACAGACATTCCACATGGTTTCTCCTCTTCCCCTGAGATCACCCGGGGATGCTTTGCTCATTAAATCTGGACTTTTGTAATTTTGGTTGTGAGCTGAGCCATCTCTCCAGCCCAAATCTGGACTTTTAATTCAGCTTGCTTTGGCATATTACGTCGGTGGAGGTACCCACTACCAGGGACTTTCCATAATATTTATCACCTACAACATTCAAGAGGAAAAAAAGAGCTATCCAAGGAGCTTTTGAGCGCATACTATATACCAAACGTCTTTATTACGTCTGATCTTGAAATGTTGAAGTGGTACTATTGTTGAATTTGTACCATGGCCAATGTAAAGGCCAGCCAGTTTCAGTAATATGTCTACTCCACATTATAAACAAGCCAACGTGGCTAAGCAGTTGCTCATTTCTATAAATCCAAAAGGGAAGTAAGGATAATCATTTTTTGCATAATGATTTCTATAGTGTCACATACCAAGCTATTTGGCTCACAATAGGCGAACTATATAGACTGCCTTTGAATATTTTTTTTCAAGCAAAAATCGAATATATCTTTACACGTTATGGATAACTTTTAAAAGAGCATGACAGTTTGGGACTTGGCTAAAATATATTTCAGTGAGCGTGCCTGTTTCCCCGACATGTTTTCTGAGAACCATGGTGCCTTTAACTGCTATACTGATGACAGAAGGGACCGGCTGGAGGGAAGACTAGATTACCCATCAGCCTCTAACCCAATCAGCAGACTTGAGAGCTCTGACCTGCTTCTCCAGAAACAGAGACGGAGGTGGGCTAGGATGTTGCTCAGTTGGCAGAGTGCTTGCCTCCCAGCACTAAAGAAATCTAGTGTGGTTACAGAAGCCATTAATCCCAGGTCTCAGGAAGTGGAGGCAGGAGGATCATCCTTGGGGACATGTTGAGTTTCAGGTCTGCCCCTTGGCACTACATGAGACCCTGTCTCAAAATGAGGGGGGAAGGGAAGGGGACTTGAGGTGCAACTCCATAGGTAAAGGGGCTGTCACCAAGCCTGAAGACCTGAGTTTGAGACCCAGCCCTCATACAGTAGGAGAGAAAACCAACTCTCATGCTGTCTCTATAGCCTATTTGTACATGCGTGTGCACGCGAGCACACACACACACAAATAAACAAATAAATGTAACTTAAAAGAAAAAAGAACTTTAAGGAAAAAGAAAACCTAGGGCTTGAGGGATGGTTCAGAGATTAAGAGAACTTCAAAATCTTTTGGAGGAGAAGGCAGCATGCCTCACTACATCCCTCGGACTGTAAAAAGATATACTCCTGAACTTGGGATACAGCTTAGCGCTGTATGCGCGTTTAAGTGTTACCATATTTCACCTTTATAAAGGTACCAAAAAATAGCTGGGCGGTGGTGGCGCACGCCTTAAATCCCAGCACTTGGGAGGCAGAGGCAAGAGGATCTCTGTGAGGCCAGCCTGGTCTACAGAGTAAAGTCCAGGACAGCCAGAGCTACACAGAGAAACCCTGTCTCAGAAAGAAAGAGAGAGAGAGAGAGAGAGAGAGAGAGAGAGAGAGAAGGAGGGAGGGAAGGAGGGAGGGAGGGAGAGAGAAGGAGGGAGGGAAGGAGGGAGGGAGGGAGAAATGAAAGAAACAAATAAAGATGTTTGTTTATGACTCCAAGTTAACAGCAGCTTAGATTTTCATGAAATTAAAACCTACTTGTCCAGTCTATTAGAATTTTTATTTTATTTATTTTGACCCAGGTTCTTACTATGTAGCCCTGGCTGACTTGGAATTCACTACATATAGATAGGCTGGACTAATGCTCAGAGATCCACCTACCTTTGCCTCCTGATTGCTGGAAATTAAAGACATGTGAATTTTGTAATTTTTAATTAATCTTTTTTCTTTTATTGAGACAGGGTCTTGGTGTGCAATTCAAGTTAACCTAGAACTTCCAGCCTCTGCCTTCCGAGTCCTGGGATTAGTCATGTACCATCCATCATTCATTCCTGGTCTTACAGCAATATACTTACCATATTTGTATCACGCCACTTTTTATTTATTGTAATGTATATTTTCAGATACATTCGTATATTTTTTAGGCATCTCATTATATTTGCACATGGATTTATATGCAGATCTTTGTAAAAATGCCCTGTGATCTTCTCTGCTGTCTCATTTCGCAAACGAAAACTACTGCAACTCACAGAGACTGAGTGAAATGTGAAATGAGCAGTGGTGGGGCTGTGTGGGAGTTAAAAGCCTCTCAGACCCTGAGCTCCCCTGTGCCTTCCTCAGTGACTGGTTCCGTGTTTGTGGTGTGGTAAGGTCTTTCAGCTTCGCGTATTTCTAAGATCTTAAAGGAACTGGAAGGCTACATGCTAAACTTAGAGCTCTTCCAGTGCCAATTATGCTCTTTTTAAAGACTGTTTTTACATATTCTTCAATAATTGCGCATGTGCATAAACATACCTTGATCATATCCACCCCTAATGCTCCCCTTCTATGCCCTCTACCTCCTTTCACCTCCACGCTTTGATTTTTGTTTTTTGTGACCCAGTGCGTGTGACTTTGGGATTACCACCATGTCACATGGACAATCCCCCGAAGGAAATCACTCCCCATTCACCAGCAGCCATCGAGTGTCAGTAGCTAGGGGAGGGGCCCCATGAGCCTCTTCCTCATCTGTGCTAGAATTTTTGACCTGCTTAATCTTGAGCAGGTCACCACAACTGCTGAGCTCATGAGCGTGATAGCCGTGTCCTGTCAAGATGATAACATTTTTGCCGGGCGGCGGTGGCACACGCCTTTAATCCCAGCACTTGGGAGGCAGAGGCAGGTGGATCTCTGTGAGTTCGAGGCCAGCCTGGGCTACAAAGTGAGTTCCAGGAAAAGCGTCGAAAAACCAAAAAAAAAGAAGATAGCGTTTTCAACATTTGTCTCTGTCCTCTGGCTCTTACATTCTTTCAGCACCCGCTTCCAAGACGTTCCCTGGAGCCTTGGGGAGGGGGACGGGATTGACATAGGTGTCTTATTTAGGGCTGTGTGCCCCTTTAAAAGAGAAATCATACAGGTATTTAGGTTTCATGGCATTTGCGAAACAAAATTTGTTTTGTTTCTTTCTCTTTCCCTTTCGTCCTTGTTCCTTCCTTGTGTCCTTAAAGGAAGTAAAAATGGTCTTTTGCTTTGCTTTGTTAGTTTTTGTTTTATTTTGGTTATTTGGTTTTTCACTTGTTTTTGTTTGTTTGTTTTTGATTTCTATATTTTGGTTTTTTAAGTATTTATTTGCTTTTCTTTTTTCTTTTGTTTTGTTTTGTGTTTCTTTTTTATTTTGAGATAGTCTCATTATGGAGCCCAAAGTTTCCTCAGACTTGTAATGCTGCTGCTTTGGCCTCCTGTGTGCTGGGATTGCAGCCTACCCTACCGGGCTTGGCTGCACAAAGGTCTTGACCCAGTTACAAGCTACGCTGATATTTATTCTGAGGAAGCAGGGAGTTTTATAACTGTCCGACACAAACTGAAAGGAAACAACCTTGTGTATTAAAGCATTTGTAGGCCTCTCTCTTAGGCACTGCTCTGTTTGCTGTGAAGAGACACCATGACCAAGGCAACCCTTACAAAAGAAAGCATTTAATTGGGGCTGGCTTAAGTTTCAGAGGCTGAGTCTAGTATCATCCTGGCAGGAACTGTGGCGGCATGAAGGTGTGGTGTTGGAGGCAGAGTTGAGGGCTACATCCTGCTCTGTCGACGGAAAGAGAGCCTATGCCGGGCACAAGCTTTGGAAACCTCAAAGCCGACCTGCAATGACACACTTCCTCCAACAAGGCCACAGCTCCTGATCCTTCGAATCCTTTCGAATAGTACTTCCTGGTGACCAAGCCTTCAGATCATGAGCCTATGGGGGATAATCAAACCACCACAGTCTCCTTAGCCCTCAATGTCAGTGACTTCGGATGCTGAACGCTGTGATAACAGGGTGTATCTTTCATAACTCAGCATTGTTACTGGCTACTATGCTTTTCTTGTTTTTGCTCCTTGTTTTGGTTTTTCAGAGAGTGTCTCAGTCTGACCATGAACTCCTCCTACCCTCTTGCCTCTAACTCCCCTGCTTTGGGATGTACCACCACATGCAGATTTTTTTATTTCCCTTCAGTGCGAAGAATTGAATCTAGAGTCTCAAGCACACTGGGTAAGCTCTTCACCAAGGAACAATATCCTTATCCCCCCAAGATATGAAAATTAGGAGGGGTTTGCAGATCATAATTGAAAGAGCCCTGAATTTTTTTTTTTTCCTTCGAGACAGGGTTTCTCTGTGTAGTTTTGGTGCCTGTCCTGGAGCTTGCTCTGTAGCCCAGGCTGGCCTCAAACTCACAGAGATCCACCTGGCTCTGCCTCCTGAGTGCTGGGATTAAAGGCATGCGCCACCACCTCCGGTGAGACCTGAATTCTTACCTGAAGTTTACAGCCAAACATTATTCAATTGATGAATCAAAACCAACTTTTTCACTTTTACGCCTAAACAGGGAAGAAACTCTATTCACTTGCTCTCTCCTCCTCGAATAGAGTCTAGAGGGAAATAAAATGACCTATTAGGTGCTTTTTAACTGATCAAGCTGTCTTAATAAATGTATTCCCCAACTCTCCCCACCCTTTCTAGAAAGAACCTAGGAATATTTTTGAAGGCCGCCAGCTGTAAATATGATGTTATTCCTTGCTTGCTATGGAAGACACACCCCAGCTGTCTGTGGTATTATTTCACCAGGGTTATTTTCTTTTCCTTGTGGGCTATCATTTCCCACCAACCAGAGCTTGCCCTTTTATTTTCTAAACCGAACACTGCCAAACAATTTTGAAAGACCTGACACTGTGTTTGAGGCATGCTTTAGCTTGAAAGTTAAATCCCATCTGAATTCTTTTTATTTGACCAAGGAAAGAGTGAAACCTGTATGAGCACAAACTGGGAGACAGAGCCTAGGCAGCTGTTCTTACACATCTGCCTGAACGTATTCAAGAAGTTGTGTAAATGAGGCAGATCATTTTATTTCATATTTGTGTAAAATTATTCTGGTATACAAGAGAAACATTATTTTCAACTAGCAAAGTGTAAAAATAAGATGAAGAGACCTAAAAATTCAATGTTTGTGTGTGTGTGTGTGTGTGTGTGTGTGTGTGTGTGTGTGTGTGTGTTTGATCTTAAATCTATATCTACAGGATTATTAAAATATAGCAAATAAACTTTTAGGTAGGATAAATCTAAGGATGAGAGATACATTACAATCTTTTCAATAAACTATAAGTGACTATGATAGTCAGTATAAATACATATCTGGGGTTTAGAAATATTAACAATGTAGCCAAGCATGATTGTACATGCTTGTAATCTCAACATTCAGTAGACAATGTATTCAGTAGGTAAAAGTATTGCAAGATTAATGTCATCATGGATTACACAGCAAGCCTGTCAAAAAAAAAGTGGGGGAGGAGGTGGATAGTGGCAATGTACAAGCTATTTTCTGAGTGCTCAGTCAAGATATTGAGGAACACACTCTACATTTTCATCTCAGTTAACCATCACAAACCAAATGTTCAGAATCTTTCTTTATGGAACCCAGATGTGGTGGCATACACCTTTAATCTTAGCACTCAGAGGCAGAAGCAGGTGTATCTCTGTAGGTATGAGTCCAGTCTCCTCTACATAGAGAGTTATAGGATAGCCAGGGCTAGCTACATAGTCTGAAAGAGAGAGAGAGAGAGAGAGAGAGAGAGAGAGAGAGAGAGAGAGAGA
>CABHPQ010195883.1:0-22528 GCA_902168405.1 Peromyscus aztecus
TTGAGACAGGACCAAGCCCCTCCCCCTGCATCAAGGCTGAGCGAGGCATCCCACCCCAGGGAGTGGGCTCCAAAAAGCCAGCTCCTGCACCAGGGATAGATCCTGATCCCACTGCCAGGGGCCCCTCGAACAGATCAAGCTACGCAACTGTCTCCCGTACGCAGAGGGCCGAGTCCAGTCCCATGCAGGCTCCACAGCTGTCAGTCTAGAGTTCATGAGTTCCCACGAGTTTGGTTCAGTGGCCTCTGTAGATTTCCCCATCATGATCTTGACCGCCCCCCTGCACCTTGCTCATATCATCCCTCCTGCCCCAAATTATACCTTTAAAGTGTTTGTGTTATACCCAGGCATAGCACATGCCTGTGATCCCAGTACTTGGAACTCTGAGACAGGAGTTTCCAATCCAACCAGGGATACATAGTAAACAAAAGATGAAGAAGTTAAGGTTCCTTTTTACCCATCACTCGGGGTCTGAGCTAATAAACCCATTCTTCATGGAACAGTCTTCTCACTTTAGAGCTCTTGTTCTTCACGTCTACAAATCTGCTGAGCTGGCTTGCAAAGCCCCGTACTAGTCTCCTGTATTCTAGGAGTTTTTTCTCGGCAGACCTTGACCCATGCTATGAGGATCCTCTCCCACAAAGGTATTGTGAAAGAACGGCTCCCCTGGAACAAGTTACTCTGCTTATCTATCCTCTCCGGAACAACGAGATACACTCTGGGATGTCAGTCTCTGGAAAAGATAAGACCTTAGATTCTGTAACATGTTCTTCAGTATCGCTTTATGGGAAACTCAATAGTAAATGTGACTAGGGCACAGCTGCCTCTCCTCTTTTTTTTTTTTTTATCATCGTATTTTATGGCAACATCATAAATATTTCTGGAAAGCTGCAGTGGGTGTAGAGGGAACCTGGCATACACTCAGGTTTTTGCAGAAACACACGAACTACCTTGACGATCCGAAGAATCCAGAAAACCCTGTTTGTTGGGTATTTCAAACAAGGGCTTTAGCGAAATGAGCTCCGTTGATGCCGCTGCTTTTTTGACAACAGCTGTGAATCACTGATAGAAAAAGCATGAGAACCCAGTCAGCAACTTAATTATATATCATTACCTAAGATAATGGCAACATTTTAGGTATGAATTAAACCTTTTGTGGTGGAGTCTTGCATCATTCCACAGTGTTGGTCCAGCCAGTGATTCTAAAAAAAAAAAAAAAAAAACTATAGACAAAGCACTGGCCCTTTATTGTTCATTTAAGAGTGGTTACACACTTTCTTTGCATTCATTTTTCAAGACTGCAGGAGGAAGAAAGAACTTCTGAAGGCAGAAGAACCGCTTTGATGACAGGGAGGAGGTAATAGTTACAGAAGAGAGACTGAAACACACCACCGGAAATGGGTCAGAACAGTGCAGTTAAAGCCACACATCAGACCCCGGACGCTCTTTGTCCTGACTTCCTACCCTGACTGTAGGCTGGTCTTTATCTGGACCTTTTTCTAAGGGAAGACCACATTACTTCTGAGACTCAGGACCCCAGTTACTCACTCCCCACCCAGGTTTTCTGTTCTGACGCCTGTGCACAGCACAGTTGTGAGGAGGAAGCATCGCCTCCCCAGGAATACCGGCACCAATCCCCTTTCCTGGCTTCCCCAGCCAAGTTCAATATGCAATGAAAACAACCTGTAAAGATGGGAGAAAATTACAGAGGGGTCGTGGAGGTGGCCAGGTGTCTGGCTGCAAGGTCTGAAGTGCTCCTACTCCTTTTAAACAAACATCAGTCTAAGCCACAATCACAGAGGGGCACCCGCACTAACCAGACTCAGTCCCCACCAACATCGTTAGTTTGGCCCATATTGTGTCTTTCAGTATGTTTTAAAAGTCAGATTTCAAGCAAAAATTAAAAGCATGGTTTGTATGTTTCTGGTTCCAGCTTTGAGGCATCACATGTATGTGGGCATTTCTTCGGAGCCCCAACCCCAGGTACTGAGAGGAGTCCAACCTTCCCTGAAAGATGTGGGAGAAACACTAACCAATCAGACTCTTAGAGCTGGATCTGCTGAGAGAGCTGGTGTTGCCCAGCAAGCTCCACGAACTTGGAAAGATTTAAATTTATTTGAACTCACAAGCCATTTTAAGTGGACTATTCTGTGATTTCACCCATCAATGTTTCTTGGAAAATAGATTTGCAGGGTCTCATAAACTCATCCCTGTTTTCTCACAGTGCTTAGAAACAGAGTTCTCACCTGGGTTAACACTTCCTTCTAGGGACTTTCATATGTGGAAGGGAGCACAAACGATCACAATTTGTTTACCATATTTGTTTGGGGATTTTCTTTTTGGGGTGTGTGTGTGTGTGTGTGTGTGTGTGTGTGTGTGTGTGTGTAGCCTTTGGTGCCCTGTAACTCTCTGTGGAAGCCAGAGTAACCTTGAACTCACAACCTTGCCTGCTTCTGACTCCCAAGTGCTGGTAATCTTTCTTTTTGAGACAGTCTTGATAGGAAGCCTGGGCTGGTTGTTTGTTTTAGTTATATTTTATTTGATCTTATGTGTATGTATGTGTTTGGGTGAATATATGTCACATGATGGATACTGGCAGAGGCCTGAAGAGTGTGTCAGATGACCTGAAGGATGGAGTTACAGGCAGTAGTGAGCCATCTGATGTGGGTGCTAGGAACTGAAGTTGGGTCCTCTATGAGAAGAGCAAGCACTCTTAGCCACTAATTCATTTCTGCAGTCTCCCTCACTGATTTTTTTTGAGGGGGTGGGGGGACTGGGGGGTTGAATCAGGGTTTCTCTGTGTAAAAGCTCTGGTTGTCCTAAAACTCACTTTGTAGACCAGGCTGGCCTCAAACTCACAGAGATCTGTCTACCTCTGCCTCCCGAGTGCTGGGATCAAAGGAGTGTACCACCACTGCCCAGCTTCCTCTGCCTCCTAAGTACTATAGGCCTGTGTCACCTGCCCAGTTTATATCTTTTCCGGTTGTTGCTACTGTTAGCTAATTTGTGTTAACTTTTATTGTGTGGCTATTTAAAAAAAAAAAAAAAAAGACCTTTTCTCTTCAGAAACCTCTTTATTTCCCCCAAGCAACCCCCTTGCAGTTGAATAAAAGGCAAATGAGAAATGCAATGCACTAAGAACAATCCACTCTATTAGTCACCAATGGCAAAGTCATGCTTATTATTTTCCCTCTGGGTCTGCCATAAACAAACTGTGGATGGAGCTATAACTTCCTCCACTCCGAGGAGACGTAGATCTCCCACTAAAGCGAGGATGGAACTGTCCCCACCCCATCCCACCTCTTACATTCATGCCATTAAGGAAGACGTGGATTTGAAAGTCTCTCTGTCTCCACGGCTGTTTCTGGACGGGGTATACAATCATTTCGTGATCATTGTTTTCACTGTCATATTGTGATTGGCAGGAGAAGAAGAAAGTGGAACATGTGAGCTCTGGTCTCTTCAGCCGCGTGAAACAAAGTACAGCTTTCTCTCTTCCAGCTGAAATGGTATTGTTATTTTAGCCTTTTCTCCCAGGACTATTTCTCAACTGTAATTAGTCTTATTGTGCTTCTCTGGTAACTCCCAACTCTTCCTCTTGGAACACTGGTTCTCGTGACTGGCATAGGCTCCTGCTTCTGTCTGCACTCTGCAGGGTTCTTACATGAAGGAAAACCAACTCTTATTTTTTTTAACAATTAATACATGCTTTCTTGTATAGTTTAGCTACAAACATTCACTTATTATCCATCCCTCCAAAGTGAATAACTGCAACATCTATAAAGATTCCTGAGCAAATAAATCTTTTTTGTAGTTTAATGAGTCTGTGTTATCATTGTTTTGCAACTCATTCAAATTTTCTAAATTTCACTTATCAGACCCTAAAGTGGACAAAGTTCCATAATAACCATAACAAAAGCCTTAAGCGCACTGAATAAAGAGTTAACCACTGGGAAGACTCCTCTAGTCTTCTAATTATTCCATTTACATTTGTATTCTTAAATCATAATTATATTGCCCATGATACTACACTGCTAGCTCATGCATGAGATTTTTGAATTCTAAAATACACAGACTTTGTTTCTTAACTTCAAAATATAATACTGATTATTGTGTCTTAACTAGTTATGAATCTACAAATTTCAGTTCACCTCAGTTCAGTGTATGTGTGTGTGTGTGTGTGTGTGTATGTGTGTGTGTGTGTGTGAAGTTTGGAAAGGGATTATGTGTGGGGAAGAGTTGTTTGCTTAGTTGTTTTTTACAGACAAACTCTTGCTCTATAGCCCAGGCTGGCCTCAACTTGTGGTCTTTCCTGCTTTTCATGAGTCCTGGCATTAGAGGCTTTGCCACCACACCCAACTCTATGTCTCTAACTTCTGTGATACATCTGTCAGTCTAATCCACTCGTTCTTGAAAACCGTTTCCACCTTAGATACCTTATGTACAAGAGAGAGAATTGAGAGGAAATTGGAGCAATGAGAAAAGAAGGAAACTGTTGTGAAAGGGAAGTTCAGGATCCGGCCAATGGTGGAAAGTGTTTCATGAAATGTTATAAAAATAGGAATGTGCTTTATAATTTTACATGTTGGGAAGGCTATGTGAACACAAATATTAATAGACTAAAGTGATCCTGAGCCAGCATTTTGCTTACAACACTTTAAATATTACTGTAGCTTTCCAAACTATTGATAATGGTGCCTTGAAAAGTCAAATGCAGCCAGATAGAGTGGCCCATACCTGTAATCCCAGCACTCAGGAGCCTGAATCAGGAGGCTGAAGGATTATGGATAGTTGAAGGCTAGATTAGACAACAGAGTGAGACGCTGCCTCAGAAAAAGAGACGGGCAGACAGACAGATGACAGACAGGGCGAAATTAATGCATTGTAGTTAGTTGTGTTGGCTTATACCACGGTTTTGGAGGTTGAGGTTGGAGAATCATGAATTCAAAGACAGCTTGAGCCATATAATAAGAACCTATCTAACACACACACACACACACACACACACACACACACTTCTTTTTTGTCCTATTTATTCCAATCCAATTTCAGTCATCTATGAAAAGAATTTGTCCTACTAAATGATATTATTAAAAGCTCATGCCATTCTCTATTTATTCTTTTGGATTTAAATCAGCAGTTCTCAACACTGATTGACCGTTTTACAGGGGGTCACCTAAAACGATCTGCCTATCATATATTTATATTATGATTCATAACAGTAGCAAAATTACAGTTATGAAATAGTATCCAAGATAATTTTATGGTTGAGGGGTCACCCCAACACGAGGAACTGTATTGAGAGGTCGCAGCCTTAGGAAGGCTGAGAACCAATGCTTTAAATGGTTGAAATTAATAAAATGTCATGCTGAACGTGTACTCCACTTCGCTGAAATACTCTTACGAAGTAATCACTTCAGCTGAGTCCGTGAAAGAGGATTGCCTGCATTATTCTTAACATACAAACTTTTTGAAAATGCTGAAGTTGTAATTTCACTTATGAAATGGAGATGCACTGAATAGTATATTCAATGTATTCAACACATGTATAGTGTCTATACAGCCATACCACCCTGAACACACCTGTCTTGTCAGAAACATACATATATATATAGAGAGAGAGAAGCTAGCATTTCTACCTAGTTTAGTACAAATTAAAAGACTTCCTACTTTCAGGTAGATTCTACAGAAAGATTGTTTTTTAGTGCATAGCAAGCTTACAGAAGGAACAAAAGCCCGACTCTAGAACTCAGTCTCCTCTGCTACCTACCATCCCTATAAATGGAAACGTCTACTTTCCTAGGCTGGAGCTGGGAAGCAATCTTAAGCTACTCATTTTAAAAGATGCTTGATCAGGTGACACGGAGTTAAATATGATGCATGTTAAAGCACACATCTAGACCACAAAAGCTGTCTTCTCATAAAACAGTTTTTGGGTCTAGTGTTAGAATTCAGTGGTAGGACACTCGTCTACCACACTAAAGGTGCTGGGTTTGAGCCCCAGTAGATGAAAATTCTTATGTAACCGGGAACATTAATCTGCTTTAGAACAACTCACTGGGAAGTGATGTCTCATTTGTATGGAAACCATTTTATTAGTCTCCAGATTTATGTAGAACTGTTAGATTAAAATGCCCTAAGAGCTAACAGTAAAAATAATATTTGAATAAAGAACTAATTTTTACTAGAGGCTTGGCATGTCATTATATCTCCCCAAACACACCATCATAAAATACCCCATTCATAAGCATCTCAGAGTTAGACATGAGCCACTTAAAATGACACTGTGAGTTTTAGGTTGGCCCATGGAGGGGCCGCACTTTCCAAAGCCGAGGTTCTGCTTCAATAACGAACGAGATTTTAGAAGTATTTGCCAAGATGAGATAAATGTAAATATTCTCTAGGCTGGTTGGGTTTCTAGGAACAACACGATACATTTTGGTTTCTTTAAAACATAAATTAGGATGTAGTAACAGTGCCTGGCCCACCATTTGCTTCTCATCTAAATCCAATGAACGTGAACCATAAAGAAAGAAAAAAAAAATCATTAACTCTCCTCAGAATGAACACCTTTTCGGTGTCCTACAGAAACTTGACTTAAGGCCTTGTTCGTTATGAACCGTGCTTCATGAAATATTCCCTCCTATCTGCCAAACCTTAGAACAACTCTTGTAAAAATACGGTGCAGATAAACAGTGGCCGTCTTACATAATGAGATGTCCTTGCCAAATGGGAGTAAAAGAAGACAAGAAACCTGCCTCCCACTGAGCAACATGTTCCAGGCCTAGCGAGCCTGAAACTCCATCATTCATGGCATAGTCTGGCTCCCGGCAGAAGCTGGGCTTCATGCTGGGCTACTGGAGAGAAGAGCCCGGTGGTGGAGCCCTTCACAGCATGAAGGCATCAACCTGCTTCTTTCTCCTGCTGTTGGAGGGTGCCGGCAACATGGGCAGAGATTCTGCTGCCACCACGCATACCACCACACCTGATTTGGGGTTGTAATGGCGATGGAACCCAAGCCTTTGTGCATGCTAGGCAAGCACCCTACCATCTGAGCTACGTCCTCCGTCCTCGATTCTGTTTTCTGTACCAGAGAATGTTTACAGGGAGAGAAATCCCACTGACCAGATAAGTCAACCTGGAGAAACCATCAGAACCTATTCGTCCCAAGTTCTCGAAGGAGGTACTTGTCTGGACACAGTTCTGATGACAGCTTATGAGCCCTCACTGTTTAACAGCGTCCTTCACTACATGTGGAATCCTCCGTCTATTTTGTAGTTCCTATACCTCAGCTTCTCCTCAAATGGAGATTAGGGTATCACCCATTGTGCACTAGGGATTAAATGAGTTAGTTTGATAATGTTCTGAAAACAGTGCCTGGCACTCTTAATGAAGGGCCTGTAACTGCTCAGTTAGTAACTAAAGCAAGCCCGGACTCAGGCACGAAACAGCATCATTGTAGGGCAAATCCTAATTGGTCTTAATAATAAAAACCTGGAGTCAGATACCAGGGTAAATTCATGTATCTCCCAAGTACTGGGAGCAAAGGCATGAGATCCCAAGTGTGGGGATTAAAGGTGTGTGCCTCCACTGCCTGTTTTCTGTGGTTATCTAGTGGCCAACTCTGCCCTCTGATCTCCAGACAAGCTTTGTTAAAACACTAACAAAATATTACTACACATCATACTATGCCAGGAAAGACTAGATACCACAGCAAGAAGAGACAACCAGCCCTGTCTTTGATAAGCACCTTCTCTTAAATATATAAGCTATTTCTGGGCATTGTGGCACACACCTTTAATCCCAGCACCAGAAGGCAGAGGCAGGCAGATCTCTGTGAGTTCAAGGCCAGCCTGGTCTACAGAGTGAGTTCCAGGACAGACAAGGCTACATAGTAAGATACTGTCTTGAAAATAAACAAACAAAAAAGCTATCTTGCATTTGCAATAAAAATTTTAATTATTAAAATTTGAACAGTCATGATCACTGTGATCTATTTTATACAATATTAGCCTCCACCCCCACCCCACCCCATCTTTTGAGACATAATCTTGTGTATCCCACACTGGTTTCCAATTCACTGTGTAGCTGAGAACGACTTTGAACCCCCGACCCTCCACCCTGTACCTACCCACTAGATCTCGGGATTGCAGGATTGCATTCCATGCCCAGCTTTAGAATCCATCTCTACCTGTTTCAAAAGCACAAACTTTTAATGCAGCCAATAAAAGTTTTTGAAAACAAAATTAGAAAAGTTAAGAAATAAACGCAGTGCAATGAACAATGCCATTCCTTTCCATCATCTTTTCTATTGCTGAACTTGGCATTACTGTGCAAGAAACTCTTTGACTCCTGGATGTTAAAGCCAGTTGAGGTCTACAGTCTCTCTGAAAAATCTAAAGTAACCAGAACTTGTGCCCACCCACCGCCCCCCATATTACTTTTTCACATGCAGAACATCAATTACCAGAGATATTATTCAGATAGCATAATTGCTCTTCACTGGTTTGTATACTGTGCGACTAAAAACATTTAAAGGCATCTAAAAAAAAAAAAAACCAAAAAACACAAAACAAAAAAACAAAAACCAACTCTGAGGCTTTGAATCATTAAAAAAGGATTCCAGGGCCCCGCCTCTAATGTCTATCTCACTCTCTGTCACTAACTTCTTTAAACACTTTTGATACCTTCTCTGTTTTAGATTCTATACCTGAATAGGAAAGGAATAGATCTCTTTTTTAAATTATGGACATCTGGCTAGCTTCTGTATTACCGGAAGATGCTATGGAGATTTCTGTGGAGAAGTCATCAACTGTCTTACCTACCTGTGAACCCCGTAACCTACAAAAACAACTGCCCTGGCAAAGTATGTTCACTGGTAAAATAGTGGCGTAGCTGTCTTGAGAGTAACCAATCACCTTTTAAAATAGACCTATGGCCTATTTCACAGAGAGCCACAGTTGGGAGCTCATAAGCTCTATGGGAGAACCTAATACAATTATTTTGCCCAATGGTCATAGTACCAATTCATCATCTAATACTTGTGTTTCTCCTCATAGTTTTGTGTAAGTCTTGGTCCTCATCAGAGAAGCGTCTTTGGACAGTAAGTGACAGATAACACAGAGACTCACAGCTGGTCACAGTGTACAGGATATGTGTCTATGGAGTCATCATCCATTAATAAGGGAGCTATATCACACCCCCTTCTCACAAAGCTCAAGCAACTTCACAGAAGAACTGTGACAAAACAGTGTCTTCCAGACACGACAGATCCGTGGTACTCACGAACTCACAGCAACTGCAGTTGCCTGTACAAAATGTACGCAAGATCAAGCCAGTCAATATTCCATCCTGGATGAAGAGGGGCTCTTAAAGCTCCATCCCTGCTGGATGGGGGAGTCCGTCTTCCTCAGAGTGCACATCCCCTGATAGATTGACTGTGCTCTAGTGCATGGCCTCACACACCTGTGCCCTTATGTGTAGCACTAATTAGACAAAATGGAAGGAGAAGGAAGAGGAGGAGGAGGAGGAGGAGGAGGAAGAGGAAGAAGAGGAAGAGGAAGAGGAAGAGGAAGAAGATATAAAGTGGGGAGGAGGATGTGGCTGGGAAAATCCAGGAAGAGCTGGAAAGGGAAGAGGGGATAGATACATTCAAAATACATTGTATATTGTTGTTGTTTGCTTTTTTCTCTCTTGTGAGCCCACCATCCCACTCCCAAATAAATCACACAGGGAGGCTTATTTTTAATTATGAATGCCTGGCCTTAGCTTGGCTTAGTTTCTAGCCAGTTTTTCTTAAATTATCTTGTCCACCATTTGCCTCTGGACTTTTCTCGTTCTCTTACTTCTGTAAATCTTACTCTTCCTCCATAGCTTACTGTGTAGCTGGGTGGCTGGCCCCTGGAGTCCTCCTCCATCTCTGATTCCTCGATTCACTTTTCACACACACACACACACACACACACACACACACACACACACACACACACACACACATATATTCTCTCTGCCTGCCAGCCCTGCCTATCCTTTCTCCTGCCTTGCTATTTATTGGCTGTTCAGCTCTTTATTAGACCATCAGGTGTTTTAGACAGGCACAGTAACACAGCTTCACAGAGTTAAACAAATGCAACATAAACAGAAGTAACACACCTTAAAATAATATTCTACTACAGTATGTATGTATGAAATTCTCAAATGATTGAGTGCTATTTAAAACTTGGTTTTGTTACTGGGAGAGGTCTGCTAGTTTGTTTTGGTTGGCTTTGAGACAGAGTTCCACTAAGCAACCCAGGCAGGCCTGGAACTTGAGATACTTCTGTATCAGCCCCCCCACCCCCACCCCCAGTGCCATGATCACAGGCATGTGCAGCCATGTTGAGCTAAAACCTGGTTTTTGAGCATATCAGGACATTTTATTCTGCTAATAAGGTACTGTTAAAGACAATTTGGGTGGGGGGGGACTGCCGAATTCTCTCAAGGCTGGTACTAGACCTATCATGTTGACTTGTGTTTGTTTCTTGCTTGTCTGTTTCTGTGGTGCTGGGGATGGAACCGAAGGCCTTACTTGTGCTTCACAAGGACTCTGTCACTGAACAGCATCCCTGTGTCGGTCACCTTGACAGAAATATTCATTGAGATGGTTTTCATAATTCTTATTTCTAGATCAGAAAATATGGGATAGCAGGTTATCCTCGATCATTCTGGCTCTGATTTTTTGAGACGGATTATCTCAATGAATGAGGAACTCTCTGATTCAGCTAGACAACTTGAATCGAAAGCCCTGGAAACCTCCTGACTTATCTCCCCGGTACTGTGATTACAGGCTCAAGCCAAGATTTGGAGACTGGACATTGAACTCAGGTCCCGATGCTTACATAGCAAGTTCTTTACCAACTAAGCTCTCTCCTCAGTCCCCCCCACCACACTTCCATTTTATTACAAGTTTGGTGGTCACTGACATGTAGAACATAAAACATGATACCATAGGCATCCCACAAAAGGGAATGACCAGCATCAGAGACTGTAGTAGCTCACCTCCCACAGTCTCTAGGAGGCTGCTAATTGTGGGCAACTTCTGTAAATTAAGTCTGTTCAAGGTTGTTTTCCTCCCAAGGGAGACCCGGCTCATCTGCCAGTCAGCTTGTCTAAACAGAAAGATAAGAACACAAACCTCTCAAAACGCAGTTGACTAGTTAAGACAAGACGGTGGCAGCAATCTTTACAAGCAGGACGATTTCCCAGCAACCTCTTCGGCCCACTCCATTTCACTAAATAAAAGGGGAGTCTAAAGAAACCCTTGGGAAAAGGCAGTCTGACTCTGGGTGTGCACATGGGAGGGAAGACCGTGATGTGACTTGTCAGAGTCCCTCTGTTTCATAAGCGGGCACCATGCTGGCTTAGACTTGCTGGCTTCTGACAGGCTCTGGGTGTGAGCTTCAGGAAGTGCCACAGGGGAACTCACCTTGTCTTCCACAGCAACCCCAGACATCTTCCGAAAACCACCAGTTGTTTCAAAAAAAAAGCACTGTTAGGTAGGGAAAAGTCAATAATAGCTATGCATTCCTTAAAAGATACTATTCTCAACAATCAGGGTAAATGATATTAATATGAGATATGGTTTTTTAAGCAGTTCATTTCACATCTGTGTATGGACTGAGCTGCTATAGAAGACGTGAAACCAAGGAGTTGGATTTGGAGCCAAACTTGTGGCCCTGTGCATAATGACAGAAAATTCCAGTCACAGAAATATCTCTGTGACCAAACTACTATAAACTGTCTAGAATATTTAAGGGGGAAAAATATACACACACAAAAGAAAACAAAAACAAAACATGGTGGTGTTTTGTTTTTGTTTTTTTTCCCAATGTGTTTTCTCCCCAGGCCCTTTCATTACCATATTGCAAATTAGTAGCAAAACAGAATGGAAAACCCAGATGCTCAAATGATCTCCTCAGAAAGCTCCTGACTCTGAGAATAGTCTCCCCAACTGGGTGTATTTTTCAAAAGTGATGGCTTTCCTTGGGGAGGAGACTGCAGTACAGAAAGCCTGGAATTCCTGAGCAAGGCTCCGAAAAGGTCACCTTTCCGTTTACAATCTCATTTTGAGCTTCCCCGAGAGGCGCCGGGAATGTTGGGAGCAGCCTATCGCCGCCGCCGCCGTTGTCCGGGTTTTACTCGTTTCCTTCAGCGCTAACCTGGAGCGGGATTTCAGCCAGCCTGTGTGCTACCCGCATGGGATTCCAGACTCATCCTCCCATGTGGCAGCCAGACAGACTGCCAGTGTTCTTGCTGATTCACTGGGACAGGCTAGCAGGGTGCAGGGTAGTGACCCGGTGGAGACAGGGCCTGGAGCTCATTGTAAATCCCAGCTTTGTATAAGCTCCATCGAGGCTTTTAGACTTCTCATCAGCTTCTTCATCGGCACCATGGGAACCAGCCTGGTATTAGAGCACTTAGCTTTGTTTTCTTTGATGAAGTGCTTTGAAGATGAGAAGAGTTGCGTTTATTTTGTTTAGCAACATAAATTAATGGGGTCAGAAGCATGACACATCCTGTGTTTGGTGGCACTTCTTGATTTACTTGCCCGGTCTATCCCATTGCCTACGCGGTCCAGTTCATCCCAGCCTGTCGCTGATGACTGTCTCCAGGTGACTTTACTTTCAGGATTTAAACTCAAAACCTTTATGATTGAGCAAACAAGGTAGACTTTAAGAAATGTGTTATAGTCATCTGTCTCTAGGTAGACTGTTGTGTCACACCGAGGGAAGCTGGTCTAACACTTCCATACATTCGGCTTAAGGCCAGCTAGAAAGCTCAAGGTAACAACTGTGACAATTAGGGGATCAAACGTGCAGAGCAAACTTTCTCAGTTTTTAAGTAGAAAAGTCTGAATTTGGCTAATTCCTGGAATATCTCACCTTTTACCAAGATTCAAGATCATTGTATGATTATCAAGTGAAGCATAAACATGCTTACTAGATTTTTAAAAAATTTGCATTGTATATGTGCATCTGAGTGTATGCACATGTGTGTAAGACCTCATGCCCATCCAGCCCCCTGGAACTGGAGGTCCATGTGGTTGTGAGCTGTCATGTGGTGCTGGGAATCCCACCCTGATCCTCTGCAAGAGTAACAAGTGTTCTTAACTCCTGAGCTATTTCTGCAGACCACAAAACTTACATCTATTCTCAGTGATCACTTGAGTTTTGTTAGATACATAATCACATAACATTTGAAACACATACATATGTAGTTCAAATTTTTGAATATGCTGAATAAAAAACTTGAAGATGGTTCGTTTTAGCTTCTCACATTTTTTGCCAGGTTCATAATATCTCAGCAAAGAATCAGAGCACATAATTGTTGTAAAATGTTCTTGGGCCAGGTCTGGTGTCATACCCTTTAATTACAGTACTTCGGTAGCAGGGGAAGACAGGCCTCTGTGAGTTCCGGGCTACCCTTGTCTACATGTCAAGTTCTAGGCCAACAAGGACTACATAGTAAGATCCTATCTCAAAACAGACAAGTAAACAAACAAAAATGTACTTGAAGTCACTGTGGTGGTTTACACCTGTAATTCTAGCGTTTTGAGGGCGAGGCAGGAAGATCAGTTATTTCAGGCCACCCTCAGCTACATTAGAAATTAGACTAAGCTAATATAAATCAAACAAACACACAAATAGTAAACAGGGGGCTAGAGAGATGGCTTAGCAGTGAAGGTGCCAGATCCCTTGGGAACGGGAGTTCCAGACAGTTGTGAGTTGCCCTGTAGGTGTTGGGAACTAAACTGCATCCTCTGGAAGAGAAGCCAGAGCTCTTAACAGCTGAGCCATCTCTCAGCACCATAAAGTATATTTTGTTTTGTTTTTGTTTTTAGTCATCAAAAGTGGCCTCTAATATAAGTTTAGGAAATTCCCAAAAAAAAAAATAGAATTCAAAAGTAAAGAGGCAAGAATTTAGTTTTTCCTAATTTGGGGGCCTGTGTCTTAAAATTTCTCCAAACATTTTAGCCAACATTGTATTAAATTTGGACAGACCAAAAAAAAAAAAAAAAAAAGTCAGTCATAGTTACATTTTCTATACTATAAGGGCATATTTTATTTATTCTAGAGTCTAAGTACCCTTTCCATTGTTCTGAGTGACTCTTCTACTGGATGGTGTTCTAAAATTTGACTCAGCTAGTATATCCAGATGTCTGGTCACACGTTAGTCTAGATTTTATGTCGTAAAGTCAGTTTTCAATTGTGATTAAGAGTTAAGCCAGTGAACTTTAAATTAATCAGATTAGCCTTCCTAATGTGCTAGGGCTTGTATTAGATACTTTTCTCATAGCTGTGATTAACCTACCTGAAAAGAGTGACTTCACAGAAAAGGAATTTCTTTTGGCTCGCACTCTGAAACGGTATAATCCAGCACGGCAAGGAAGACACAGCAGAATTCCTGGCAGCAGCAATGTGTGGACAGGCAGCTTCACATCTCTCCACCAGGAAGTGGGGAGCTTGTGCCCCACCAGGACAGACAACTTCCTGCAAATCCACAAATTCCTGAAAGAGCTCCCCGCTAGGAACTAAGTGTTGAAACACCTGAAGCTGCAGGGACATTTCACACTCAAACCACAGCGGATGTGCACAGGCCCTGTTGGTTCCGTCCAGTTTTCCTGGAGAACCATGAGTAGTAAAATTGCCTTTTCTTCTTTCCTTTTGCCCCTGCGGTTTTTCCCTTGGCCTTTACCTCTCCACACCTCCTTGGATGACATAAATGGTTAAGAAACAGACCCAGGGGAATGGGAGGGCACCTCAAAAACCAAGAGATGAGGAAACAAGGTGTCATTATGCTCATGCCCTGGCTATGTTTGTGGAAGGGCATCCTGTGGCCTTGGCTGTGTTTATGGAAGGGCATCCCATGCATCACCAATAGAAGAGAAAAAAGGATATAACACCGGCAGTGAGGTCTGTACAGAGAAGAACAAAATACAGTTGAGCACACACAAACAGGCACTCATGGAAATCATATTTATGGGTTTTCAAAATTGTGCTAGTCACAGACTTTTAATACTGCAATTGATCTCAAATCACAGACTTCGTTTATTTGCTGTATAGCCCATGCCCAATAAATGTGGTGTGCCTTGGGGGAAAAGCTTATATCCTAGCCACCTCAGTGGGGCTGCTGGACACAGGTCATTTCTACTGTAATGACTACGCCTCTCTTGGGCTTCTTGAGAAGAAAAGCGTCACACCAGGAAGCCCATGGATATCTCAAGGTCAGAGGCTCAGAGCTCATCATGTTTAAGCACTGTCCGGGGAGGCTGCCTCTGCTATGTCATCATTCTTCTGTGATTGCTCTGGTCAGCTGTGACGAGACTTCATTTTATAGAC
Organism: Peromyscus aztecus; assembly: GCA_902168405.1. Taxonomy (NCBI): domain Eukaryota; kingdom Metazoa; phylum Chordata; class Mammalia; order Rodentia; family Cricetidae; genus Peromyscus; species Peromyscus aztecus. The sequence continues at coordinate 15,378 of CABHPQ010195883.1, forward strand.
AGCAATACCAAGCCAAGGCCAACCCACGGCTAGAGATCAAAGACTCGAAAACGTCCAGCTCTCACTATGTGTGGCAGTTCATGTCTATCACCTCAGCACTTGGGAGGTTGCAGCAGGAGGATTATTGTACAGTTGAGACAAGCCTAGGCTATATACTGAGTGCCAAGCCAGCTGTCTACCATGGCACGACCCCATCTCAACAACTACCCTCCCACCCTGCCTAATGTCCCACCAGAAGAAAAGGAAAACAAAACCTTTCCAGCTTTTACACTCTCTAGATGAATGCAGAGAAGACTGAGTGAGCACCCTCTTTGGACATCACAAAAAAATCCCTTCCAGTACTCAAATATTCAGATCTGAACCTTGCATTATTGCAGGTCAAAAAGGGTCAGCCTGGGCCACACAAATTGAATAGCAAAGTTTGCCCAAGTGAGCCAGTCTATATCCATATATACATGTGTGTGTAAACTTTAATGAGAAAGCAAACTATACTTCTCAGCAGCAGAGGGGTCTGGTGTCTGGCACAGGCTTGAAGTGGAATGCTAGAATGTCTCTCCCAAACATTCTCAAAGTTCAAGTTGAAAACATGTTTTTGAATACATAGAGAAAAGAATTTAACTCACTGTGGTTGTTTGAAAGAGCTATCCACCCCCTCCCCATAGTCCAGGCGTTTAAATACTTGATTCCCAGTTGGTGGCTGTTTGGGGAGGCTTAAGAAGTGTGGCCTTGCCGGTTTTCACTTCACTCTCTGCTTCCTGTTTGTGGCTAGAGATGTGAGCCCTCAGCTCTCAGCTTCCAGCTCCAGTTGCCATTCGTGACGGACCCTTATCCCAGGGGAATCGTAAGCCCTAAATCAGCAGTTTTCAACCTGTGGAAAAGGACCCTTTCAAAAAGAGTTACCCAAGACCATCGGAAAACACAGATATCATGATTCATAACAGGAGCAAAATTACAGTTATGAAGTAGCAATGATGATAATTTTATGGTTTGGGGTCACTATAACATGAGGAATTGTATTAAAGGATCACAGCATTAGGAAGGTTGAGAACCACTGCAACCCTCCCTTCTGTAAGTTGCCTTGTTTACGGTGTTTAGTCACAATGGCGAAGGAACAAACCCCCCTATGCTTTCCATGTAAGTTTCCAAACAAGTCAGAGTAAGAGACTGGACTCTAAACGCAGGTGGAAGCAAAACCAAAATTGACCAAAGCCTACTGTTGGGAATCTCCAGCTCTGGGGGCCCCATTCCAAACCCCGCCCAGGTGTTCGACCGGGAACTTGGGCCCCACGCCTCCCATTCTAGAACCTGCCCAAAGAAAGCCTGCCAAGCAGCGGCTCCTCCCTGGGAGCTCCTCGAGACCACGCATGTGTGATACAGGGTATCTAATGTCTGGTCCACAGACATTCCACATGGTTTCTCCTCTTCCCCTGAGATCACCCGGGGATGCTTTGCTCATTAAATCTGGACTTTTGTAATTTTGGTTGTGAGCTGAGCCATCTCTCCAGCCCAAATCTGGACTTTTAATTCAGCTTGCTTTGGCTTATTACGTCGGTGGAGGTACCCACTACCAGGGACTTTTCATAATATTTATCACCTACAACATTCAAGAGGAAAAAAAGAGCTATCCAAGGAGCTTTTGAGCACATACTATATACCAAACGTCTTTATTACGTCTGATCTTGAAATGTTGAAGTGGTACTATTGTTGAATTTGTACCATGGCCAATGTAAAGGCCAGCCAGTTTCAGTAATATGTCTACTCCACATTATAAACAAGCCAACGTGGCTAAGCAGTTGCTCATTTCTATAAATCCAAAAGGGAAGTAAGGATAATCATTTTTTGCATAATGATTTCTATAGTGTCACATACCAAGCTATTTGGCTCACAATAGGCGAACTATATAGACTGCCTTTGAATATTTTTTTTCAAGCAAAAATCGAATATATCTTTACACGTTATGGATAACTTTTAAAAGAGCATGACAGTTTGGGACTTGGCTAAAATATATTTCAGTGAGCGTGCCTGTTTCCCCGACATGTTTTCTGAGAACCATGGTGCCTTTAACTGCTATACTGATGACAGAAGGGACCGGCTGGAGGGAAGACTAGATTACCCATCAGCCTCTAACCCAATCAGCAGACTTGAGAGCTCTGACCTGCTTCTCCAGAAACAGAGACGGAGGTGGGCTAGGATGTTGCTCAGTTGGCAGAGTGCTTGCCTCCCAGCACTAAAGAAATCTAGTGTGGTTACAGAAGCCATTAATCCCAGGTCTCAGGAAGTGGAGGCAGGAGGATCATCCTTGGGGACACGTTGAGTTTCAGGTCTGCCCCTTGGCACTACATGAGACCCTGTCTCAAAATGAGGGGGGAAGGGAAGGGGACTTGAGGTGCAACTCCGTAGGTGAAGGGGCTGTCACCAAGCCTGAAGACCTGAGTTTGAGACCCAGCCCCCATACAGTAGGAGAGAAAATCAACTCTCATGCTGTCTCTATAGCCTATTTGTACATGCGCATGCACGCGTGCACACACACACAAATAAACAAATAAATGTAACTTAAAAGAAAAAAGAACTTTAAGGAAAAAGAAAACCTAGGGCTTGAGGGATGGTTCAGAGATTAAGAGAACTTCAAGATCTTTTGGAGGAGAAGGCAGCATGCCTCACTACATCCCTCGGACTGTAAAAGGATATACTCCTGAACTTGGGATACAGCTTAGCGCTGTGTGCGCGTTTAAGTGTTACCATATTTCACCTTTATAAAGGTACCAAAAAATAGCTGGGCGGTGGTGGCGCACGCCTTAAATCCCAGCACTTGGGAGGCAGAGGCAGGAGGATCTCTGTGAGGCCAGCCTGGTCTACAGAGTAAAGTCCAGGACAGCCAGAGCTACACAGAGAAACCCTGTCTCAGAAAGAAAGAGAGAGAGAGAGAGAGAGAGAGAGAGAGAGAGAGAAGGAGGGAGGGAAGGAGGGAGGGAGGGAGAGAGAAGGAGGGAGGGAAGGAGGGAGGGAGGGAGAAATGAAAGAAACAAATAAAGATGTTTGTTTATGACTCCAAGTTAACAGCAGCTTAGATTTTCATGAAATTAAAACCTACTTGTCCAGTCTATTAGAATTTTTATTTTATTTATTTTGAGCCAGGTTCTTACTATGTAGCCCTGGCTGACTTGGAATTCACTACATATAGATAGGCTGGACTAATGCTCAGAGATCCACCTACCTTTGCCTCCTGATTGCTGGAAATTAAAGACATGTGAATTTTGTAATTTTTAATTAATCTTTTTTCTTTTATTGAGACAGGGTCTTGGTGTGCAATTCAAGTGAACCTAGAACTTCCAGCCTCTGCCTTCCGAGTCCTGGGATTAGTCATGTACCATCATTCATTCCTGGTCTTACAGCAATATACTTACCATATTTGTATCACGCCACTTTTTATTTATTGTAATGTATATTTTCAGATACATTCGTATATCTTTTAGGCATCTCATTATATTTGCACATGGATTTATATGCAGATCTTTGTAAAAATGCCCTGTGATCTTCTCAGCTGTCTCATTTCGCAAACGAAAACTACTGCAGCTCACAGAGACTGAGTGAAATGTGAAATGAGCAGTGGTGGGACTGTGTGGGGGTTAAAAGCCTCTCAGACCCTGAGCTCCCCTGTGCCTTCCTCAGTGACTGGTTCCGTGTTTGTGGTGTGGTAAGGTCTTTCAGCTTCGCGTATTTCTAAGATCTTAAAGGAACTGGAAGGCTACATGCTAAACTTAGAGCTCTTCCAGTGCCAATTATGCTCTTTTTAAAGACTGTTTTTACATATTCTTCAATAATTGCGCATGTGCATAAACATACCTTGATCATATCCACCCCTAACGCTCCCCTTCTACGCCCTCTACCTCCTTTCACCTCCACGCTTTGATTTTTGTTTTTTGTGACCCAGTGCGTGTGACTTTGGGATTACCACCATGTCACATGGACAATCCCCCAAAGGAAATCACTCCCCATTCACCAGCAGCCATCGAGTGTCAGTAGCTAGGGGAGGGGCCCCATGAGCCTCTTCCTCATCTGTGCTAGAATTTTTGACCTGCTTAATCTTGAGCAGGTCACCACAACTGCTGAGCTCATGAGCGTGATAGCCGTGTCCTGTCAAGATGATAACATTTTTGCCGGGCGGTGGTGGCACACGCCTTTAATCCCAGCACTTGGGAGGCAGAGGCAGGTGGATCTCTGTGAGTTCGAGGCCAGCCTGGGTTACAAAGTAAGTTCCAGGAAAAGCGTCAAAAAACCAAAAAAAAGAAGATAACGTTTTCAACATTTGTCTCTGTCCTCTGGCTCTTACATTCTTTCAGCACCCGCTTCCAAGACGTTCCCTGGAGCCTTGGGGAGGGGGACGGGATTGACATAGGTGTCTTATTTAGGGCTGTGTGCCCCTTTAAAAGAGAAATCATACAGGTATTTAGGTTTCATGGCATTTGCGAAACAAAATTTGTTTTGTTTCTTTCTCTTTCCCTTTCGTCCTTGTTCCTTCCTTGTGTCCTTAAAGGAAGTAAAAATGGTCTTTTGCTTTGCTTTGTTAGTTTTTGTTTTATTTTGGTTATTTGGTTTTTCACTTGTTTTTGTTTGTTTGTTTTTGATTTCTATATTTTGGTTTTTTAAGTATTTATTTGCTTTTCTTTTTTCTTTTGTTTTGTTTTGTGTTTCTTTTTTATTTTGAGATAGTCTCATTATGGAGCCCGAAGTTTCCTCAGACTTGTAATGCTGCTGCTTTGGCCTCCTGTGTGCTGGGATTGCAGCCTACCCTACCGGGCTTGGCTGCACAAAGGTCTTGACCCAGTTACGAGCTACGCTGATATTTATTCTGAGGAAGCAGGGAGTTTTATAACTGTCCGACACAAACTGAAAGGAAACAACCTTGTGTATTAAAGCATTTGTAGGCCTCTCTCTTAGGCACTGCTCTGTTTGCTGTGAAGAGACACCATGACCAAGGCAACCCTTACAAAAGAAAGCATTTAATTGGGGCTGGCTTAAGTTTCAGAGGCTGAGTCTAGTATCATCCTGGCAGGAACCGTGGCGGCATGAAGGTGTGGTGTTGGAGGCAGAGTTGAGGGCTACATCTTGCTCTGTTGACGGAAAGAGAGCCTATGCCGGGCACAAGCTTTGGAAACCTCAAAGCCGACCTGCAATGACACACTTCCTCCAACAAGGCCACAGCTCCTGATCCTTCGAATCCTTTCGAATAGTACTTCCTGGTGACCAAGCCTTCAGATCATGAGCCTATGGGGGATAATCAAACCACCACAGTCTCCTTAGCCCTCAATGTCAGTGACTTCGGATGCTGAACGCTGTGATAACAGGGTGTATCTTTCATAACTCAGCATTGTTACTGGCTACTATGCTTTTCTTGTTTTTGCTCCTTGTTTTGGTTTTTCAGAGAGTGTCTCAGTCTGACCATGAACTCCTCCCACCCTCTTGCCTCTAACTCCCCTGCTTTGGGATGTACCACCACATGCAGATTTTTTTATTTCCCTTCAGTGCGAAGAATTGAATCTAGAGTCTCAAGCACACTGGGTAAGCTCTTCACCAAGGAACAATATCCTTATCCCCCCAAGATATGAAAATTAGGAGGGGTTTGCAGATCATAATTGAAAGAGCCCTGAATTTTTTTTTCCTTCGAGACAGGGTTTCTCTGTGTAGTTTTGGTGCCTGTCCTGGAGCTTGCTCTGTAGCCCAGGCTGGCCTCAAACTCACAGAGATCCACCTGGCTCTGCCTCCTGAGTGCTGGGATTAAAGGCATGCGCCACCACCTCCGGTGAGACCTGAATTCTTACCTGAAGTTTACAGCCAAACATTATTCAATTGATGAATCAAAACCAACTTTTTCACTTTTACGCCTAAACAGGGAAGAAACTCTATTCACTTGCTCTCTCCTCCTCGAATAGAGTCTAGAGGGAAATAAAATGACCTATTAGGTGCTTTTTAACTGATCAAGCTGTCTTAATAAATGTATTCCCCAACTCTCCCCACCCTTTCTAGAAAGAACCTAGGAATATTTTTGAAGGCCGCCAGCTGTAAATATGATGTTATTCCTTGCTTGCTATGGAAGACACACCCCAGCTGTCTGTGGTATTATTTCACCAGGGTTATTTTCTTTTCCTTGTGGGCTATCATTTCCCACCAACCAGAGCTTGCCCTTTTATTTTCTAAACCGAACACTGCCAAACAATTTTGAAAGACCTGACACTGTGTTTGAGGCATGCTTTAGCTTGAAAGTTAAATCCCATCTGAATTCTTTTTATTTGACCAAGGAAAGAGTGAAACCTGTATGAGCACAAACTGGGAGACAGAGCCTAGGCAGCTGTTCTTACACATCTGCCTGAACATATTCAAGAAGTTGTGTAAATGAGGCAGATCATTTTATTTCATATTTGTGTAAAATTATTCTGGTATACAAGAGAAACATTATTTTCAACTAGCAAAGTGTAAAAATAAGATGAAGAGACCTAAAAATTCAATGTTTGTGTGTGTGTGTGTGTGTGTGTGTGTGTGTGTGTGTGTGTGTGTGTTTGATCTTAAATCTATATCTACAGGATTATTAAAATATAGCAAATAAACTTTTAGGTAGGATAAATCTAAGGATGAGAGATAAATTACAATCTTTTCAATAAACTATAAGTGACTATGATAGTCAGTATAAATACATATCTGGGGTTTAGAAATATTAACAATGTAGCCAAGCATGATTGTACATGCTTGTAATCTCAACATTCAGTAGACAATGTATTCAGTAGGTAAAAGTATTGCAAGATTAATGTCATCATGGATTACACAGCAAGCCTGTCAAAAAAAAGTGGGGGAGGAGGTGGATAGTGGCAATGTACAAGCTATTTTCTGAGTGCTCAGTCAAGATATTGAGGAACACACTCTACATTTTCATCTCAGTTAACCATCACAAACCAAATGTTCAGAATCTTTCTTTATGGAACCCAGATGTGGTGGCATACACCTTTAATCTTAGCACTCAGAGGCAGAAGCAGGTGTATCTCTGTAGGTATGAGTCCAGTCTCCTCTACATAGAGAGTTATAGGATAGCCAGGGCTAGCTACATAGTCTGAAAGAGAGAGAGAGAGAGAGAGAGAGAGAGAGAGAGAGAGAGAGAGAGA
>CABHPQ010195888.1:0-21220 GCA_902168405.1 Peromyscus aztecus
GGAGAGGGGAGAGGGAAGGAGGGAGAGGGAAGGGGAGAGAGAGAGAGAGAGAGAGAGAGAGAGAGAGAGAGAGAGAGAGAGAGAGGACTGTGATCTTACAGGCAAAGTCTCTTGGTCTTGTTTGTTTGTTTGTTTGTTTGTTTTTAGGCTAGAGCTCTTTCTTCCATTAGAAGGGGTGGGCAGTAAGATGCTCAGCTGGTAGAGGCACTTGCTACCTATTATGACAGCTTGAGTTCCAACCCTGTGAGCCACAGGCTAGGAGGAACGGACCAACTCCCACAAGTGGTCCTCTGATTCCCATACACACACATGCGCACACACACACACACACTAAATAAACAAGTAAAATTTCAAAAACCTTTCTTTAAATGGCCTCTGCCATTAATGCCTGATGTGAATGCAAGCCAAAGCATTGCCTATCCTTAGTCGTTCTCTTCTAAGACTATCTCTAAGTATAGAAAGGGAGTCTCTGTGGAGGGCAAGGGAGATTCAGACATTAAACAGCAGCCTAAGAAGTTAAAGCTTTTTGTTTGTTCTGAGAGAGGATCTCCCCATGTCAGCTGGGCTGGCCTCACGTCGAGTCCTCCTGCCCCAGTCTCCAGGGTATGGAGTTCTTCTTCCAAGGCGAGGCTCTTGCTTGTAACCTCACTTTGCGGATAGGAATGGAGGCTTTTTCCAAGCCCCTGATGCTCAAGTAAAATAAAAAACACAGTGGAAAGACCCCTGTTGTCTGTAGTCTCCCAAACATAAAACAGTGCAACCAAGTCTTCTTCCCACACCTCTAAGTCCTCCACTGGGGCATGCTGGTGTTCCCCTGAAGTCCCCCATGAAACAGAACATAAGATGAGACTATCAGCAAGCATGCATGTGAGATGGTTTATGGTTTGAATCACATTATCAAAAATATTACTAATATGAAAAAGATTAATACAGACTAGGATTAGAAAGACTTTCTCTGTCTCGATACACCTCATGGTCCTGGGGCAGAACTGAACAGCTGTCCTTCTGCTAAATGGGTATAGTATTAAAATGACTCTAATAACTTATTATTACTCCTAATAACTTATTATTATCTACAGATGACAGCATTTCTCAGCCCTCATCAAAGAACCTTCTCTTTGCACTAGATGGCAAATAACACTTAGACCCTCAACTGCTCAACATGCCGAGAACAAGATACATGGCATGCTAAGCCCTAAATGAGATATTCACATCATCCCCCATGATATATCATCCCCCATCATATCATCCCCCCATGATATCATCCTCTATCATATCATCCCCAATCATACCACCCCATCATATCTCCCCATCATACCATCCCCCCATCATATCATCCCCCATGATATCATCCCTCCATGATATCATCCTCCATCATATCATCCTCCATCATATCATCCCCCATCATATCACCTCCCATCATACCATCCCCCATCATACCATCCCCCCACAAGGCTCAGGATCTTTGCAGAAGAGGAAGAAGAGAGACTGTGAGAGCCATGATGGTGGATAACACAAAGGAACCGGTGTTTTCCAGATACACCAAGGCGGTTGCACCCATGAACTCACAGCAATGGTGAGAACCTGTATAAAGCTCCAGCCACACAAATGCCAGCGTGGAGTGTGGACACGACTCCAATGGACTCTGTTGTCTTTAACATTGTAAGTCAACCATACACCCCATCAGGGCCCAAGGCTAGCTGGGCAACACAAACTGGACTTGACGGGGAAAGAAGAAGAAATATCAAAGCTGGGTGAGAAGGGATGGGAGGATGAAAGGGGGTGAATATATTCAAAATGCATTGTATGAAATGCTTGAATGATTAATAAAAACGTTGTTTAAAAACTGCCTGCTTTTTACTCTTAGCTCTACCACTTTCCAGCTGTAGGCATTTAGGAAAATTGATAAACCTCTCTGTGCCTTGTCTCTCACCAGAGAGCTGGTATTATTATAAGGATTTTAAAAGTTAATCATTGAAAAGCGCTTTGAGGCAAAAGAAGCACATGTGATCAATAGCTCATTAGTGTCATTACTTGGATGGCAAAAACTTGAGGAACCTTAAGAGGAAGGTCCTCAAACAGACGAAGAAAAAAGAGAACAAACCACGGTTACAGAAACCACCAAACTGGACATTTTGCTTAGGATATGTTTAGTCATCTTCACGTATCCCCAGTGGAAGGTCCCTGTACTTTCCTCATGTTATAAACAGTTAAGCCAGGATCTAAAAGAGGGAGGCTTTGTCACAACATCAAGTCAGTGGCAAAAGTTGGACACTGGATTTTTGGTTCCAGTCCCAGCAAGAAGAAGAAAGAAGGAAGAAGAAGAAGGAGGAGGAGGAGGGGGAGGGGAAGAGGAGAAGGAGGAGGAAGAGGGGAGGAGGAGGAGGAGGAGTAGGAGGAGGAGGGGGAGGAGAAGGGGAGGAGGAGGGGAGGAGGAGGGGAGGAGGAGGAGAAAGAGGAGGAGAGGAGGAGAAGAAGGAGAAGGAGGAGGAGGAAGATAAAAATGAAGAGGCAGAAGCAGCAGAAGCTGCAGCTAGTGATGCTATCACTGTTGGCTAACCACTCAATCTGTCCTATAGACATTTTCCTCCACTGGTAGATGGCCTTTGGTCCTGGACTTCATTAACTAAACGGTAAGTGCATTTCCCCCTCTCCTCTGAACTCTCCATTCTGCAGAAGGCACAGTGTGTACCTAGTGACTCTGGGCACCTGCTGTAACCTTTAAAGCCACGGTGGCAGGTTCTGGAAAACAGCATGAGTTAACATCATTTCACCCTGCCTTGGTCTACAGAGAATGGGAAGAAGGGAGTATTAAGGCGGCTGACTGGTTTAGGGTGGTGCCAGAGTCAGAAATCTACTTCCTTTCCAACATGAAGTTAGTTCATGAACTGAACCGATAAAGACTTTTAGACAGATTTAACTCAGCCCAGAATTTGGGTTACATTAACTGGGACTTAAGCTGGGGGATGCAGATCTACCATGTATGAGGCCCTGGGTTTGAACTTCAGGACTGCAAAAAAGCTACAAAACCAAAACCACAAACAACAAGAAGAAATGTCAGTCTGTTGCCTATGATGAAATTTAATTAAAATAGCAACACTATGTTATTTTAAAAATGTCAAATTTTGCTGAGTTCATACCACCAAAATTGAGTTTTCTCTGGCCAACTTCTAGTGCCTACATTTCTGTGAATGTTGTGCTAATTTAATACTGCTTATGAATATGTTTTATTATTTCTCTGAAGTGTGACTTAGAAGTCATGGTTCCCCTGGTATGCTAATGTTATTTGTAGAAAGAGAAGAAGGGAACTTTGAAGATGATGATAATGTGAGATCTCAGCTATTCGGAGTACCAAAAAGAAGGATTTGCAATTTTATACAAAGAAATAAGAGGGTTTATTTGGCCCTAAAAAGCTTCGAGAGTTGCATGGGAAGATTAGAAAATGGTATAGCAAAAAGGAAGTGAAGGTTCTGGGTCATCACACTGGTCCTAAGACACAGGTGGAGAGGACTGTGAGCAGTGTGGATAGAGACAGAGAGGCCTTCTGGTGGAGCTGCAGTCTCCTCGGTGTGGCTACTGGCTCAGAGTCAGATGTGAGGAATGTCTCTGTGACTGTGCAATCCATTCTGCAATATCTAGCTGCTGTCATTATATAAGGAAAGAAATAGGAACATCTTAAAAACTGCTTCTGCTTGAAATAGGATTCTTCTGGGCCATCTTTAGCTAACCTATAAAAATGTTAATAAAATGTCACATCAAATAAAAGAATTTAGGTCTGATGAAGAATAAAATATACCACACACTGGCTTTTTAAAATTAAAGCAGAAGCCATAAAATTCTATTACATAAATGCACAGTAAGTACATAGTCTTTATAAATGTTTGTACTCTAAGCTTTAATAAATTTCTTCTAGAAACCTGCAACACATTCACAAACTTGCACTTTAAAAGATGTATTGAATTTTAGGAAACCCACATTAAATAAGTTTTAAAATATTTATTCTTACTTATGGTCTTGTGAAAGACAAAAATTTTAGCTACCCACACAACTGTAGGAGAAGCTAAGCCCAGTGTTTTTGAAAGCCCCCCAAAAAACCAATGGCAAAACAGATGTCTACCAGCTTTAAGAAGAAAATTAACCATTTTTTTCAAACGTTTTAGAAAGCTACAATATAATTTACAAAAACTGAATAACAAAGAGTATTATTAAAGCTATAGACATTTCATGTTTATACCTAACAGGAAGAGATGCAAATAGATTGCAAGAAAGTAAAAAGGAGGAAAAAAAAAGAAAATGCATACTCACACATGGAAGAACAGCGTCTTCTGCACTATGTTCACACACAGAAGAACGGCGTCTTTGCACTATAGTCACACACAGAAGAACAGCGTCTTCTGCACTATGGTCACACACAGAAGAACAGCGTCTTCTGCACTATGGTCACACACAGAAGAACAGTGTCTTCTGCACACTCATTTTGTGGAGATTAAATGCATCTTGACTCATCTACTTTATAAAAGACCACAATCCAGGTGATTTACATCTTCAGGGATCAACTGTCAGAATTCACATATTTATAGAGAATGCAGGAAATCAGGGAATTCACAAGGATGTTTAACAAGCTAGCCTCTCCATGACAATGGAAGATCTGTGTACGCACATGTACAAACCCCGCATCAGTCTGTATGAAACACAGCAAAGGGAACCTTGAAAACTATTCTTTAATGATACAAAAAAATGATTTACCTCTAAATATTCACAACTTTAAAACTGCGCACAGAACTTTGAGGGCCAGGACTTCTCCTCCAAGTCATACTCCTTAAGTGCAAAGTGTACAGGAGGTTCTGTCTAGAACAAAGTGAAAAAATACTAACACTCGAATTTCCAGGAGTGGGAACTAACTCCAGCTCAGGAAAGTTCTCTCAGCCATCACAAGTGTAGGAATATTGGTTTGTTGTCAATGAAGAAAATAACCAGAGGAAACTAGTTAGCGCTGATTGCTTCTCCCTCCCATGGTATTTCAGAGCCATGCGGCGTGTAGACGGAGTTACACAGCTAGAGAGAGGAAAATGACCTTGCTACAGCAGGCAACTCAAGAGAACATGGGGAAACCCCCCAGAAAGCCTCACCAGCTTGGCCTGCAAGATGGTTTCATGAGCTGTCATCTGGAGGATGTGGAGCGTAAGCAGCGTGATGATTCCACAGGGACAGAGGAACCTGTTCTAAGGCATGCATTGTGAAGGGGCCTGGCTGGTGAGAGGTTACTGGAAGGGAAAAGTGACAAGGAGAGCCAGGTCAGCTGGGTCTAGATTTTGAAGACATTTCAGAGACCATGACCATGCATCTCCACTTTATGTGGAAGGGGTGGCCTTCTAAATGGCCTCTATGTCAGCTCCTACCTCCCAGGTTGAGGGAAATCTGAGTTTGGGAAAAATAAAATTTTTTAGTTTCCTTCGTTAGTCAAGTCTTATTTCAAACTCCTGAGACATGAAATACTCCTTTGATGGTGGCAACTTAATGAACATTCCACTAAGTTTTAACCCCAGAACAAAGAAAAAGGTCATATTCCACAAAACAGTGCCAGATTAAGTTTATATGCATTAGATCTTCTAAAATTTGAGTTTATATAAAAAATATTAAGGTAATTTGAGATTGGTCTAGATCAGTCAGTGACTATTAAACCCTCCTAGCATTGGCTCAGAAAAAGGCATGAATTTACACCATGACAAAGTATGTGTACGTGTATATAATTATAACCGAGCTTCACAAAACAGCATTCACCCTTACAATTCTCTGCTTCATTGTTTTAGTTATCTCACTAAATATATTTCTCATCCTGCTAAATGGACTGAAATGTTAGTTCTGGAAAAATAGTGGTTGAAAAGACAAAAAGGAAAATGTCTATTTTTTACAGAAAAAAAAAGTCATTCTCTCCAATCTCACTTAAGATCTGCTGTGTTTTCTCAGAGGTGGATTTAATGCTTCACACTGTAGAGTGAGGTCACACAGGATCCTCCAAAGCCCCAAATATTTCTGCTAGTAGTCTGGTTCACTCAGAAGTGTGTAAGTTGAGAATTTGGGGGAAGGGAGTGTTTAGAAGCACTCAATAGTCAACCTTGGCTGTTACTTTCTATCACAGACAGAGGACCCTGGACTCCCCAGCTGTCACCTCCGGGCCATTGCCGTCATCTTGATTAAAGCTGTCTTGTTACTCTTCTGTAACAGCAGATGGAGAATGTTCTTCCCTCTGTACCTCAGCCACTCAGGAAGTCACCTGAACCACGCGCTTAGCTTCTTTCTCTCACTAGTTAAGGCTCACACTGCTCTGTTCCAGGACTGGGAACATTGTTAATAGTCTGATTCTGCCCCTTGGCACCACCCTATGCCCTGACATAAAGCCGACTCTTAAGGGAAAACTCCGCCCCTTCCTCCCTCTCTTCTGCTTTCCTCCCAGGAGGTGCGCACCTCTCGAACCCCTCACCCTTCTATCTCTCTCTCTCTTCCTCTCTCTCTCCCTCTCCTCCACCACCACCAAATAAAAACCTTCACTGAGTGCTGTCTGCATGGCATCTCTGTCTCTCACCCGCCGTAGGGGCACCTTGGCTCTACCCGCCAGAACCTCCTGCTTAGCAAACAATATCATAACAAACATTCCGTGCCATAACTCACCACTGCTCTTCCTCTCTGTCACATTGGCACACTCCTTAGCCCCATGATGGCCGTGAATCCTCTCCTGGGAGCCCCCCCCTTACCCCTAGATTTCCACCATCTTTAGATCATCAGGCACATCTGTGCAAACTCCAGCTGTGGAGAGAACACAGGCCTTTTCCCAGCAGGCCCCCCCCAGACCCCATGTGAGCTCGTGGGTGTCTGGATTAACTCCCAGATGTCACAGACATCCCATTCAGAACATCTTGTAAACAGAGATTTTTATCCAGTGTTCTAACTTTGAAAATCACAGAGACACAAATCATATGTGGTGGGAGTTTCAAGAAGAGTTTAAAGTCAGGAATTAATTCCAATTAAGTCACTTCCAGAGTTCTGTTTACTTATATGCTCCGTCACTTATTCCAGCTAGTCCAAGTCCTGCCTGTCCCTGCTATAACATCTTCTGGAACCCAAGCAGCCTTCTCCCTAGGGAGGTGCCTACTTTGCCTGTTCAGCTCCCAAACCGTGCATGCAGCCGAGGGCTCAGCTAAGTTCAGCATGCTTTAAGGTTCTCGGTCTGCTTCTCTTGAGCAGCACAACCTCCAACCGTGCGGCGGGCGGGGCGAGTTTCTAACACTGGTCCAGCTTCTTCTCATACTTCTTCCTAGGGACTATCTGGAGCGTAGAACGTAAAACATGCAAAGGGTGTGTTCAGTTTTAAAAATAATGGAGAAAGGATTTAGTATAAGTCCATTTTCCTGAGACTTTTTTTTTTTTTTATTTTAAGGTTACTTTTGTTTCGTTTTTTTTTTTTTTTTTTTTTTTTCAATTGCAGCAACCATCACTCCCCTGTGGAAACTTTGTAATAATGATCAGCTCAATCTGGTGCTTATAGTCAAATGCCCCCTAGAACTTGGAAATAAAGGAGGTAAGAGTGGAGTGGTGGTCTGAATAAGAATGGCCCTCCGTGGGGTCATAGATTTGAATGCTTGGTCAATAGGGAATGGTACTACTTGAGAGGGATTAGGTATGGCCTTGCTGGAGGAAGTGTGTCATTGGGAGTGGGCTTTAGGCTTTCAAATGCTCAAGCCAGACCCACTCTCCTCCCCCGCCTCTGTCTCTGTCTCTGTCTGTCTGTCTGTCTGTCTCTCTCTCTCTTTCTCTCCCTCTCTCTTTCTGTCTGCAGATCAGAATGTACCTCTCAATTACTCCTCCAGCACCACGCCTGCCATGCCTGCTGCCGTGCTCCCTGCCATGATGACAATGGACTGAACCTCTGAACTAAGCCAGCCCCAATTAAATGTTGTCCTTCATAACAATTGCTACGGTCGTGGTGTCTATTCACAGCAATAGGACAATGACTGAGACAAGTGATGTCTGAGAGAGAAACTTTAAGACCAACACAGTGACCACAGACAAAGTCACCTTTAGAGAATAAGAGTAAAGTTGGGGATGCAAAGAACCTGCAGGCCTGTGTTTGTTCTGAGACCACAAGAGCAGGGGGAGGGGCAAGGTAGGGGGAGGGACAGGGGGAGAGATGGGGGA
This sequence comes from Peromyscus aztecus, assembly GCA_902168405.1. Classification (NCBI taxonomy): domain Eukaryota; kingdom Metazoa; phylum Chordata; class Mammalia; order Rodentia; family Cricetidae; genus Peromyscus; species Peromyscus aztecus. The sequence continues at coordinate 8,194 of CABHPQ010195888.1, forward strand.
AGGAAGTGAGTGTCAGAGTGAAAGATTTGAATATTACTTTGTGTATATGTATGTGTTCATATGTCTGCACATGTTCCTGTGTATGCACATGGAAGCTAGTGTTCAGCCATGGGTGTTATTCCTCAGTAGCCACCCACCTTATTTATTGAGGCAGAGTCTCTAACAAAGACCTCAGGCTCACAGATTAGGCTAGGCTGACTGACCAGCAAGACTCAGGGATCTTGCTGTCTCTGTCCTGTGCCACAGTTCTGGGGTTACAAATGCATGCTACTGTGCTAAGATTTACACATGGGTTCTGGTGATGGAACGCAGGTCCTCATGTCTTTCACGACAAGCACTTTACTGACTGGGTTATCCCTTCAGCTCCTGAAAGTGTATTTACTGATCAAAATAATTGCCAATTAATCAGTCAAACAGAAAGGGATTGCAAGGGTTGGAGCCAGCATGGGCACCTACCAGAGACTCTCTGGGCAGATTCCCCGGGCCATCCCTTTCCCTGAGACTTCAGATACAGCCACACATTCTTCTGATGGGAGAACTATACACCAAAACAGACTTGGGCCTTGATTCACCCAATGTTTTTGTCTGGATTCAGTCTTTATGGAACAAGCACACTTCCCATACGCTTTTCAAAACATGAAGAGGCACTGTAAAGACTTGGACTCACCAATCTAGCCCTAGTCCCATACTTACTGCCCTGACCTGTCCTAAGCAACAGTGATAATAGGAAGCTAGACATCTGGTACAAAAAGCAAATAAGTGGTATAATTGCATAAGATAAAAAAAATTTAAAAAATGAGATAGTGGCTATTTAATATCTAGGAGAAGGAGGTAGTTGTTTTAAAAATAGGCATCAGGAATTGCTGGTCTAAGAATTTAATATATAACCATTGGTAAAGGCTACTGTGAACATTTTCTAAAACCATTTTTTCAATGAAGTTTTTCAAAAAGTGTGCACTAATATAATGGCAGAAAAGATGGTGAAGAAATGACTTAAAACAAGAACTGTAAAGGCAGTGAGAGGTTCACAGACAATGAGATGCTTGTGTGTGTGTTTCCTTCACCAAGCACAGAATAGGCCTTATCTCCTTGTTCCCAACTTCTGCCCCCTCCTCTCCCATAGAGATGTTAGAACTTGGCTGTGCCTCTGGCTAACAGCTTGATGAGGATCAAGTCAGCCATGCAATGATGGGGAAAGAGTCTCTAGGAAAAAGGAACAAGGAAAGCTACGAGGCAAGAACTAGCTTGACATGTCTTCCGGTGTATGTGGAGCCTTAAAGACAAGGGTAAAGTGGGAAGCATCATGCCAGAGATCTAGGCAGTGATGAGTCAAAGGGAGAGATCTGAAGCAAGAGAATGGCGTATCCTGATGGATCTCTTTCAGAAAGTAGCTCCCAAGTGGGAAATAAGCTGCTAGGGCGGTGAAGATAAGAGGAAGCATGATTAGTTAAGAGGTTGTCAGTCTCCAGGCAAGCAAGGGCATGGCCTGGTAGGCTGGCCGCAGGCATCAGTGAGTAAGCTAAGGGCTCATCTGGGGAATGGGTTCCCTGTTGATAGAGATGCGTGTGTGGGTAGAAAGTCTTGCTTTCTCTAGGCAAAAATGGTCCCTTTACCATAACTGGAACAAATGGGGGAGGATTAAGAGTGATTGAGTGGACATCTCTACCTTGAGATGCCTGCTAAGACACAAGTAGAGAAGCTAGGTAAGAAGCTGGGGTTTGTAGCATTGGGGAACATTGGTGTTCGGTTGGAACCTCCAGCTCACTCCTGCTGCTCCTGTGTGTTCTGAGAAGCCCGTTCCTCTCTCTCCAAATCCCACCCTCTCAGAGACTCTCCAACAAAGAAAAGACACCAAAAAGCGCAGTTCCACATTCTTGGTGGCTGCAGTAGCTCCTCTCCTGAAGTTGCCAGCAGCCCAAGTCCCCACCTAAAGCCTTCAGCTTTTGACCATACTTGGGCACAAACCCAGCTTGTGGTGGACATGTCATCACTCCTTGCCTGCAGGCTGTATAAGCTCCCTGCTTTAGTTCAGGCGCGTGACTGCTCCAGCCTGGATCTCTGGGACTGGAGAACTCACAAGGGAATTGCTTTGCTCAAATAAACCTGTTTTTGTTGTTGTTGTTGTTGTTGTTGTTTACTTTTTAAATTTGGCTTGATCTGGCTTAGTGCATCGGTGGAGATACGCAGCACTGGAATTTCTCTGCACCCAGGTGGTCTTTAAGTCATAGGAATTCCCAGCCCGTGATGATGGCTTTGCACTGTAAATTAATAAATTGGGTGACTAACTAAAGCAATGAATGTGAAGCGGGGACAACTCACCCAAGTTGGACCTGCCCCTCTGCTTTGCCACAAGTCTCATCCGGGAGCTGCTTTACAAGACTGACCTCTTAAATTTCTACTAAGACACCGTGCTAAGCTCCCTTTATTATTTTGAATTAATGTAGAATGCAAAAAGATAACACGTTTTAAATTTTAAACGCATCAAAATTTCACTGAAAGAAGAAATATTACGTAATCAAGGAGGAAATTGTATAAGCGCATTGAGATTCAAAAGTAAGCCCTTTGTAGGGATCGGACCGAAGTCGAGGCCACACACACTGACTGCAGCTTGCTGACACTGGGCTCAATGGGGACGGGCCCCACTGTCACACAAACTTGAGAACATGGCAGGGAATTAGCTAAGTAACTTGAAACGAGCACTCAGAGAAGTGCTAACAGAAATCTTAGAACAAAAATCAAGGTTGGCGATTCCAGCCCATCACTGAGCAGTCACCGACTGACATCGAATGCCCTCTGTGCGGACCTTCCATCTCCTGCAGCTCTTTTCTCAGCAGAGAAGATAACCCACACCCCGGGGTAGAGCAGAGACGGACAAGAGAAGCCTTCTGATTCACGTACAGTGAGAAAAGTCGATCTCCCTAGGTTCTTCAAACACTAAATACAACTAGACATTCACGGCACAAAAATTTGCATTCCTGTTCTGAGTTAAAATTTAGGCTTCCATTGATCTAATTAAATGAAGTTGGTGACAGATTAGCATTTTAAGACCATTTAAACATAAATAGTGCTTTTAGCTGAGTCTTCTAAAGGTATGTCCACCCCTCCCATTCTCTTGTAGCATTTACCAACTTCCCGTGTAAATGCGAAGGATTTAAGAGATAACAGTTGGCTCTGTACAAGTTCAACACTGCATTAACTTCTGGAAGCCACACACTGGCTCAGCACTGGAGGGAGCAGGGTGAAGGAGTGTCCCCTAACTTCTAGTTTACTCTGACCCCAAATTGCCCAGGGGCTATTCCTCTGAATAAATTATTTCTGGACCCAGTCACAATACACCCGATTGCCACAGGAGGAAGCTAGCAGGACCTAGCATCTTGCTGAGGCTGCTTCCAGCCATATCCCTACCATCCTGGTGAGTTCTTCCCATGAAACTGTGGAAAGAAGGAGAACTTTCTGTACCACCCGTGGAAAGCAGCTACCAACGCATTATGGTTCTCCTGCTTACACTTGTTCACTCACATGCTCCCCTCTCTCCCTTTTCTCACTCCTTCCCCCCTCCCCTCTCACCCCTCTTTCTCCTTCTGAACGCCTCTTAACACTAATGTAGCAATCTGGTCTCTGGTCAGTTTTTATAAGTTTGACACAAGCTGGAGTTATGTGAATAAAGAGGGAATCACAACTGAGAAAATGCCTCCATAAGATCTGACTGTAGGCAAGCCTGTCGGGCATTTTCTTAATTAGTGATTGATGGGGGAGCACCTAGCTCATTGAGGGTAGTGCCATCCCTCAGCTGGTTGTCCTGGGTTCTATAAGAGAGCAGGCGGAACAGGTCACGGGGAGCAAGTCAGTAAGCAGCATCCCTCTCTGGCATCTTGATCAGCTCCTGCCTCCAGGTTCCTGCCTTGAGTTCTTGTCCTGACTTCCTGCAGTGACAGACTGTGACCTGAGAGTTGTAAGCTGAAATAAACCCCCTCTTCCCCATGGTGCTTTTGGTCACAGTGCTTTATCACAACAGTAGGAATGTAACCAAGATTTCAGGCACAGGATCTGTGGGACCAGTCTGAAAAGGCTAAGCCAGATCCACTCTGAACATTGAGAAACATGCTCTCTCTTTACTGTGCATCTTTCTTCTATGGTGGTGAGAGCTGTAAATCATTTCAGTGTTAAGATCTAAGAATCTGTTTAGCCTTTTATTATGTCATTTAAGATGAACCAGCTTCGGTAAAAGAATCTTCCTTAGGACCCCATCTAACGTGAAGTTTATACAAGGCCTATTTGCTATGTACTTTTCCCCTCGAGGACCTGGGAGAGAGAAGAGGCTACTCAGGGTAGAAGTCATGGCATATATTTTTGGAGTCCCTTGTTTAATCGTACTCTCACTAGCACCCCCAATCCTCCGAGCTGTGACACTTTCAAGAGGTCACCAGGAGCCACAGACGTTTTCAAACGTCTGACATTAGGTGGGCTGCTATAAAAAGCTCCTTTCTCCTGCACGATGCAGTGTCTTCAGGTGAAAGATCGCTCTACAAGGAGAACACTGCCCTTCCCACCAGGATAGAAACCCCTACGGGCCTCAAAGACGGCATCAGCTTCAGCCGAAGGTACTAATCACGTGACCGACCCGCTCACCGGCACAGCTTGACAGTCTACCACGAGTCTTTCATGAGGCCTTTGTACTCGTCTGTAAGAGCCTTTCACTTTCCACAGCTGATTCCTATGAAACGGAACAAAAGTGCCCTCCCTTTCCTGTCTCTGCTCTGTCCTCGAAGGCCTGTTTTGCTCTCGATGACTGGCCTATGCAGTAAAATTAGAAGAGAAGTGATCTGTGTTGACCATCAAGAATAAAGGCTTCAAACCTGTCACCCTGTTTTCCCCTCGGACCCCTCCTCATTGGCCGTTACAGAACTGAATCGTAAGGTACCGGAGGCACTACTAGATTTCTTCCCAGAGAGCTTGCCTTACCTTTAGCTGCACCAGATGCACATCCACGTGCTTGCTGTCTGCATCCTGCTGGACCGAGTAGGTCAGGTCCCGGACCCTCTCCGAGGTCATCCGGAGCCAGGTCTCAATCTCAGGCAAGTGTAGGACAATCTTCCAGTCAGCTGCCGTGTGGAGCGGGGGCGGCTTTCCGTACTGCTGCTCAGCCTCGACGTCCTTCATGGCCTCTTCTGCCTCTCCTTCTTCCTGCTCCGCCGTAGGCGTCATGTTGATGGCCATGGGGGAGGCATCAGTCGCCATGGGATCCGGGTCCTGTGACCTCAGTGGGGACAGTGTCACGCTCATGGTTAACATGGAGAAATCTAAGCCTTACTTCTTTCCAAAACGGCTGAAAGGCAGAAGGAAATAAGAAAGCAAAGTCAGGCTAGATTGCCAAATAAAGCCACGATACTTCCCAGAAGAAATGGGGTTTCTAAATAAAGCAGATTTCTAAATTAAGAAACCATTGCTCATAACAAAAACAGAAAGAGGTGTTTTGATTTTCTACATTATAGCCCCAAGACCCAGTATGTGACACAAAGCCATGGTGGTACCGTCTCCTCAAATACCCATCCCCCCCCCCATTCCTTAGTAACAAAATCCTGAGATTTAGCTGTGAATATTCCTGCCCAGAATTCAGAACTACAGTCCTCCTTTCCTTTGTAGCTAGCTATGGCCCTCCCTGCAGACAAGTTCTGGCCAATGAGAAGCAAGTGGAATAGCTTTGTAGACACTCTGAGAGCCGTTTCGAGGCACTGACTGAACTAGAAGACGCCGCCCTCCTGCCCTTCTGTTTCTTCTATTGTTCCTGTCTATGTGGTGGACTCCAGGGCTGGAGGTCCAGCTCCAGGTCAGCTCAGAAGATGCTCTGGGGTGCAGCTAGGGGATGATGGTGAAGCACAGGGTTAGGGACATGGATCCAGCCAGACACCACTGCCACTCGGCCAGCATTGCTGATGTGATAGAGAAGAATAAATTTCTGTTTTGTTGAAACAATGACTAACAGGGGCTTTCCTAATGTATACATCCAAATGCCATTTTGACTAAAGCCAACATACTCAATACATGAATAACTAGAGAAGGGTATCCTAATTATGAAACACACACACTGTCCTGGTCTTAGATATTGTTCATTTTGAAGATTAGATAGGTAGGTAGATAGATAGATAGATAGATAGATAGATAGATAGATAGATACATACATACATACATACATACATACATACACATGTAAATACACAGGTAGATATGTAGATAGATACATAGATGATAGACAAACATGTAGCAATTCCAAAATGTCAGTTTCCTGAAAAATAGGTTATACCAAATTGGTCTAATTAATGCTGATTAATTAATGCTAAACCCAAGCTACATTAATATAAAATGCGGTTCTGTTGAAAATTTCAGAGGCTTTTAGAATTTGAAGATCATGAACTGTTCTGACAGGTACTAGTAAAAGTTACCAGACAGGTGAGGATAACAACTGCATATCACGGTGAACTAAGTTTGCGTTTGAGGATAAAGGTTTGCTACTAACGATGATCCTGCTGTAAATCCTTCTGGCAGTGGTCTAGCATGAAGTACCCTGTGTTCTTATGTTTATAATAAATGGATGTTATTTCAGTCTCAGGAGCAGCTTCTACTCAAGGCTAATGGATTTCTTTGTATTTGACAAGGTTGAGAGTTTGAGGTTTTTTTTTTTTTAATTAAACACATTCAAGTTATATTTTCATTACTGTAAAGTAGCTGATCAAAAGTTCAGAAATTTAATGTGATTATCAGAAAATAGCTCACATTTCTTCAGATTCATAATATTCACTTAGTGACTGGCTTGCTTCCTATTGCTCTAACAAAGGCTATGACCAAAGCACCTTGGGGAGGGAAGGGCAGGAAAGACCTTCTTCACCACCTAGGTCATAGTCCTTCATGAAGGGATGTCAGGGCAGGAACTCAGTCAACACTGGAACCAGAGGCCATGGAGGGGTGCTGTTTACTGGCTTGCTCTCCCTGGCTTGCTCAGCCTGCTTTCTAATGGAACCCAGGACCACCAGCCCAGAGGCAGTGAGCCCTCCCACATCAATTATACATCAAGAAAAAGACTTGCCCACAGGCCAATCTGATAGAGGCATTTTCTCAGTCAAGGTTCTGTCTTCCCAGAGGACTCTAGCTTGCTTCACGTTGACCAAAAAAAAAAAAAAAAAAAAACAACAACAACAACCAACACATTTAACCAAAGCAAAGTTATTCCTACTAACCAATATAGACGGGAAATTAAATCAAGACAGCTCCCAGTTTGACCATCAACATCTAACTGTCCACACTGGGATGAGCATGGGGAATAGCGAGACCTGCTGAGTTGACAAAAATGCTTACTGAGTCCTTTACTCCTGTATTCCTTAAGTACCCTTCCAGGACTGCAGAATATGCAGCATAATCCTCTCTGTTGACTCCCTCCCTTCCTTTCTTCCTTTCTCTCTCCTCTCGCTAATTTTCCTTCTTCCTTCTCCTTCCCCCACCCCATCTCTCTTTCTTACAAGATCTCATGCAGCACAGACTGGTCTCAGACTTATGCACCCCAAACTTCCTTTAAAATTCTGATCATTTTGCCTCCAAGTGCTGGGATCACTAGCAGGTACCACAGTGTTTAGCTCCCCTTTCCTAATTTCAACATCTAAATGTTGAGTTAAGTAAAGTTTATCAGTGGATTTTCTGAAGCACAGCTATTCGCAAAAGGCAAAACACATGTCATAAAGTTAGTTGACCCCTTTAATGCCTACCTTTTAATCTTTCAGGTTAACTCAACAGCTTTTTCCAACTGGGTGCAGGAAGGAGAAATACACTCCTCATATTTTTAACCATCCTTGTGTCCAATTTTTAAAATAATAATCACACTAGACTTGGCTAATAAAAAAATTCAAAGATATCAGAATTTCACTGAAGGAATCCAACCCCAGGAAGATTGAGCTACCCCAGTCCTTCACAAGTCACACCCCAGCCTCACATAGGCTCTTATTCTGACTTCTCAAGACACGTCTAAAATATTAATCAGTTCGCTGCCTTCTACGGGACCAATATCAAATCTCAGGAACCTGATAACAAAGGTTAATAAAGCTTGCTTACTCAAGGGCACAGAACTGTTTCCAAATGGAGAACACACTGATGTTACAGTGATTGTTTAAGAAACTAGACTGAGCCAAGGGGACGACTAAGAGGCAGAGGATGTGCACAGAACTGCCCCAAACACACATACAGTCACCCACCTGCCCAAGATTCATGTATAACTAATGGGCGGCACCTACTGACTGCCAGGCTTTTGTTTTGTTTTGTTTTGTTTTTCGAGACAGGGTTTCCCTGTGTAGCCCTGGCTGTCCTGGAGCTCGCTCTATAGACCAGGCTGATATCGAACTCAGAGCTCCACCTGCCTCTCTGACTTCCCATTTTGTGAGATTCCTAAACCAAGTGATACATATCCTACCTTAGACTACAGAATGTATCAAAGAATCAGCCCACCCACATGCCATAGAATGTCTCCACCCACATTTCCGCACATGCTGTCAGGCTACATACAAGTGCTGTGCATTTATTCAATAGCTCTCAGCCTCAGTTTTCTCATCTGCAAAAATAAAGGACCTGAACTAGACAAACAGTAATATCTCATCTGCTGAAAGAACGTGAGACTGCTTATAGTAGGAGATCTGGGGAGTTCACAGTCGTTACGGCTTCCTGTCCCTACTGAGGGCTGTGTAACAATGACAGTATACTCTCCGTGATACCGAAGCACACAAATAGACCAACTGACCTTTCCTAATAGGAAAACTCAATGAGCACCAAGAAAAGTACTTTATAGAGCATAGTGGTGTTGCTAATTCTTCCCAGAAGAACAAACATGTCAGGGACTCCCCTCTAGGCACCTTCTACTTGAGACTAACAGCATAGATGTCGTTACATGTGTAGAGGGGACACACAGGACAGGAAAACTAAATAGAAAGGTGTCTGGGGAGGACAGAGTGTGCATTTCTCAGGACAAAAGGGCAGGAGACCTGAAAGCCAAACTTCCAAGCAAGATTTTCCTGTGACAATGTCCAGCCAATCAGACTGCAAGCAAGGAACGTTCTTGTGTGACCCAGAGAACTCAGACAAAGCCTTGTTTCACCAGCTCACACTTCAGCTTATAGCGTTTGCTCACCTTTACATACACTTTTGAATGAATGTGTCATATGCTTAGCAAGCTTGGGAAGCAGCATAAATGAATTAATTACATGTTTTCATGGCAAGCAATTGCTATAAACATTTGAGTTTCAATTCGAAGAGTTCACATTGCAACATAGTACCATGGAGATGGCTCTATTTCCTGGTTTTCACAAAAATCACACCAGATATAAAGGATAAAGTTGCAGCCTAATTCAAATTCAAACAGCTTCAACCATGCGGAGACTATGGTAATGCTCTTCATGCAGAATTTCCTGCCCTTATGGTTCCTCATTCTTGCTTTTAAAACAAATTAATTACTCCACTTAAATGAACCAGTAGGAGAGTCAGCAGAAGCCGCTACTTCTCTATGCTGCGAGTTCTACGTTTCTCCTTTATGAGTCATTTCACAAAGGAAGAGATGCCTTCTAGTCATAAAGATATCAGAAAAGAAAGAGCCACTAGACAATAGCTCAGGATAGTGCAAGTGACGCCTTAGGCCAGGTGCATGCAGGTACCCACCAGAGTTGCCACTGACACCAAGAAGACAGAGGACTGATCAATCAGCATTTGAAATCCAAGGGCTCCCCCTCCTTCCCATTATCAAACGCTTGTCTGTGGTCACCTTCCTAGCATTAGAGATAATACCCCCTTTATCCCTGCTCCTGTTAAAAATAGCATCCATCAAATCCTTCCCTTTCACACACCTAAAGAAGAGGCCATATACAAAGTACAAAGGCTGAAAGCGTGACGGTCTTAAAGCTTTCCTTATTAGTTTGTGGGAGAGGTTTTCCTACCTTACTCTACTCATTATCCCGTGGGAAGAGAAGAAAACCCCCCATGGTTTGCTCACTAAGGACCGGTACTAGTATCTCTCTAGCAGTCTAAAAGTTTCCAGTTGAAGCCTGACACTACCAGGATGCATTTGACTTGATTAAACAATGTGTTTAAAGAGAACCGCCTTCTTAGGACAAATCAAAAGGCAGAGATCCCAGCTCCACAGCCTTCACAATTGCCCATCTCTCCTTTCTCCTGTAATTTCCTGTCTTAAATAAAGGAGCAGAAAAACGAAGACCTACCAACTGTACTCACTGCAAATGCTCTCGCTCCTAACGTCTCCTCAGGATTAAGCCTCTGGCTCCTCCTCCTCCTCCTTCTCCCCACCCTGGCTTTCTGCTCATGGCTTTCTGTGTCAGCGGCTCCAGGCCAGCGGTGCAGCAGCTCTGGCTCTCTTTAGAGGTCTGACTCTCAAGTGAGGGCTGCACACAACCCCTATTTGGAAGCTCATGTATACATTACGGACTGCAGCCATGGGCAGGCCTTTTACAAACAAGCAGTGAAAGTGATAAAAGTGAGCCGAGAAAAGGAGGAGTTGCCAAGACAAGGACGCCTAAGGAGATGAGTGCTGGGCGGACAGAGCGCTTCCAGCCACGCTCAGAAGAACCAGCACGATATTTCCCACAGGCGAAGTGCCCCTAAGCAGGGTAAATAAGAGCAGTGTGCTGGCTGTCAGAACAGTCTGACTGAATGGGCTTGCGCGGTCCCTCTCCCCTCAAGAAACTGTTTCTTTCATGTGACTATCCCATGATGCAGACAATGTGAGAGAGTCAGTCTTGTCATCATGTAAACCAACCCTAAGTCTAAGTCCACGCTTGCTCGATGGGACTAATTTTAGTCACATTAACAGACGTGCACGCTGCATGTTACATCTTACAAAACAGAAGTAGAGGCGATTATGTTAGGCATAATTCCATCAATCCCGACCCAACAAAATGTCTCTTTTCCTCCCTTCTTATTTCCTCCTTTTCCATTCTGATAGCCACTCATCTTGGAGCCTATTCATACCGACACTTGGAAATAAAAAATCAAATCTTCTGGACTGTTTCTATTTTTGTTTCATGATCTGATTGCATTCAAGAAAAACAAATGAACTCAAGAAGTATATACCCTATACCCAAGTTCAGGATAGCAGGATTAGGCTCTGCCAAGATAACACAAGAGCATGTCCATAGAGTGCTTAATGAAATAACATCACCTACCTGGATGAATGAGGGTCTAATTCATCTCCTGGATTTAACTCATGCTGCCCGCCTGCCTCTCTGGCTCTTTTGGGGTCCACAGATAGGAAACGAAATGACTTTAAGTCAAGAGCCACTGCTAAGGTGAAAGTCAAGTTTGAACTTGGGGAAGAAAGAGAAAGTGGGTTTGTATGGAAAGGAAATTTCCAGAACCGTGATTTGTGCCTCTTCCTTCTGGGACTCCTGGGAGTGACACTGTCCTAACCTTCCTCCTGCACTAACAGGCCATCTCAGAGTGAAGCAGATTCCCAGTGTACCTGGGGAGGGGACATGTTGACCTGGGACAGACAGCCACACTGTCAAGGATCACCTTGGAGTTATCGGTCTTTTCCCCCTTCTCCTGCTTTAATGTCCTCTCCCCCGAAGGCACATGGCTGGTGACATCAGCCACTCACTCAGATACCATGTATGGGATGTGGTTCTTCCCCAGCCACACCTCTAACTCCTTTCTCCTGGGCATGGCATCTTCCATCAGCAATGCCACACTTCATAAATCAAATCCCTTCCTCGACCCCTCCTCCCTGATTTCCTGAGGCATGGATACCCAGCCCCACCAGGTTAGTCATCATGTTTCATGTTTTCTTTCTTCCAGGACTGAAATCAGTCCCTGTTACACAGATTCACTGGGCTGTTGGAGGTAGTCAGCCACAAAACACCCTAGTCATCAGTGTGTACATGGGATGCAATGACATGGAATACTCATCTCTTTTAGCCCCATCCCAAGTTGACAAAGTCACATTTAAGCAACTGGCAGCCACCTCTCTCTTGCTTGAGAAAAATGTCTTAAGAAAGACTGGATTTGTAAAACACTAATCTTAAGACAAGCATGGTGACAGGCAGATCTCTGGTCTCCATAATGAGTACCAGTCCAGCCAAGGCTACCAAGAGGGCTACATACATACCTTGTCTCAAAAATACAAAGTAAAATACCAGTAGTTGTGACTTAGTCAGTGCTATTAATGTGAATAAAATGAATTAAGATTCAATTCAAATCAGCTGACATTGAGAATGTATATGTAAAACAACTATATGTAAAACATCTTATGTTTATATGGCTCATTGTATTTAGCCTCAAAAATTATAATTTCACAGGGACAATCTCTGTCTCCCCACCCCCCCCACCCCAGCACTAATACCTACTACATAGGCAAGAAATAGTCAACTACACACAGGCAAAGTAAAAGCCCTATTATGCACCAAGAGAATGGCGTTAATCACTGAACAGAAGAAGGGTAAGAGCACCATTTGCTGGAGAAGGTGACATTTGAGATGGGCTTGTAAGAAACTGAGTTTGATTTATATAGGAAAAGATAGAAGGATGGTGAAGGGATTCTAGGTGGTGGCTGGGGGAGCAGGTTAACGAAAACACCCCCACATCATGAAGTAAGAAAAATCAGCAAAGAACTATTGAGAGAAGTAAGAAATCAACATGGCCCAGAAAGAGGTTACAAGGGAAACCACAACCTCATTCCGAGGACTTCAAATGCCGTCTACTGTGAGGTGTGGAAGGAATCGCACAGGTCGCAGACATCAGACAAGGTGGTTCCAAAAGAGAAAGCAGATAACATGAGACAGAATCAATGAGGGGTAGAAACAGGTAGACCCTTGTTTACCAAAGGAAATGAAACATCAAAATTGAGAGAATCAAAACACCTTATTCTAGGCAAAGCCTTCATTAACACAGAATATAACTTTAAAACTTCCTGTTATGCAAGGAGAGAGAGAGTGTGTGTATGAGAGAGAGGGGTGTCGAGGGATGGAGAGAGAGAAAGGGGGAGAAGGAG
>CABHPQ010195888.1:21320-35140 GCA_902168405.1 Peromyscus aztecus
CCTCCATTTTTAGTTCTCCATTAGTATTGGTTCACAATCATAATACCACAGACTTGAAGTGGAAAAATTTTAAGTACCGTTTTATGTAATTATTTTACTTTTTTCTTGTTCTAAAATTGCTTTCAACTTAATTTTAAAGTAATCCATATTAATTCAAACATTGTAAAAATAGAAGCCTTGAGGTGAAAAGATCCTCTTCCGTCCCCACGTCCTTAACCCCTGACAGCACATGAGAAGAGGCTATTCCCATCCCTCCTCAATTCCATGTGAAAAGTCAGAAAAAAGATGGCCATAATGGCAGAGTAATCTTTGGCCATTCCGAATTCTGCATCCATTAGTCATCTATATTAATGCAACAATTCGTGAGTGTTTGCTAACTAGGTGAACATTCCCCAAATTTTAGCAAGCATTCTACAAAAGGTTGCTAAGGAAATGTCTAGGTAGAGGCAATCAGCTGAATAGAGCTACCTAATTCTGCTCCTTCCTAAAAACCTGAAATAACTACAAACAAAAAAGGGCCTTTTCTGGTAAGTAAACATCAAAAATAAGAGGGAAAACAATATTTTGAAAGCTATAAATTAGATAAGCAAGTAATAAATGGCTTTCATTAACTTACAAAATCTAAATCCTAAACCAGTAATTCACAAAACAAAGAAGCAGCCTGCCTTTTCTTTCAAGTATTTTGGAACTGGTGGACCTAGACACCTGCAGGGAGACAGAGAGTTGTTCATGGGGGAGATAATTCTACCCAAAAGAGGCCTGGTGTTTGCCCAAGCTCCTGGGAGGAAGCTGCTAAATCCAAGGGGGTTTCTAAGTAGTAGGGATGACTTTTCAGGACCCTTAGATCCTATCTGATAGTTTATGCTAATGGGGTAACTCAGAATGGAGCCTCTCAGACAAATCAACCAACCCTGTAATTAAAGGGTTACGGCTTTGGGGAAACTTTTTGGACAACGATTCAACCTATCATGACTCTACTATGAAGCTCCCAATAAAAAATCATGAACCTCAAAGCTCAAGAGAGCTCCCCAAGTTGACAGCACTCCGTGCATAACATTGGACATTATCTACAGAAGGGCAATGCATCCCTGAGGACCTGAAAGCTTTGTCCTAGTACCGGATTCTAGGAAACAGGCTCTGATTGAAGACAGAAGTATGTAAAAAAGATCACTCATTAGATGGTTTTGAAATTTCTCTATCTCTGTCTCGTGTGTGTGTGTGTGTGTGTGTGTGTGTGTGTGTGTGTGTGTGTGTGTATCTCTGTGTGTATTTATTTGTTCATGTTTTTGTAGGGGTGTACATGTGTAAGCATACATATGGAGGCCAGAGATCAATGCTGGGTATTTTCCTCAATTGCTTTCCATCTTGTTTTCAGACACAGGGTCTCTCACACTACTTAGGGTGCAATGCTTTGACTAGATTGCTAAACTGCCTGACCAGCCAGCCTTGGGGTGCTCCTGTCTCCACCTCCCCAGTGCTGGGATTACAGGTATAAGCTGCTGTGCCCAACTTTTTATGTGAATGAGATGGATCTGGACTCAGATCCTCATGTTTATGCGGCAAGTTCACTGAGTGAGCTATCTCCCAGTTTTTGGATTTCCCAACATGGACATTAAAACAAACCAACTATTTTTCTTAAGAAGGAAAAAATAAGTCCTGCCTATTAATAACTAAGTAAGTAACTCTCAAAAAGAGGCATATAAGTGGCCAATAAGTGCATGAATAAACGATCCATCTAACTAGGCATCAGGGAAACACAAATCGAGACCATGGGATACCACCTTACCCCAATAGAATGGCAAAATTAATAAAATTTGGCAGGGATATAGAGAATGAAGAGCTCTTATAGAATGTTGGGGCAATGTATCCAGTACAGCCACATGGAAAACAGTAGAGGCTCCTCTGCAATTGGAAATAGAACGGCCATGCTATCTAGTAATTGCACTACTAAGTATAATATCAAAAAGAGATGAAATAATGATATCAAACACATACTTGCATTCATAAGTTTATTTGAACCCAATTAATAATCACTAAAATATGGAAACAACCCAGATGCCTTTCAATGAATGAATAGATAACGATTATGTGGCATATATAAGCAATGAGATATTATTCAGTCATTAAAAAAAGAATGACATTCTGTCACCTACACAAATGCGGATGGAACTGGAGGTCATCATGCTAATTGAAATAAGCTAGACAAAGAAAAGGCAAATTCCATATGTTCTCACTCATTTGGGGAAACAAGCATACCAATCTCAAAGAAGAATAGACGGGAATACTGGTCACTAGAGATTAGGCAGGTCAGAGGGGAGAGGAGACAGAATGAAATCCCACAAGGTACAGCAAAGCATGGATTGGAGCAACTCCTTCTGTGTCTCGGCACAGTGGAGTACCTATTGACTAAAATGATCTATGATGGATTTTAAAATGAGTGGTAGAACATGAAATTTCCAATAAATAAAAATGTTAACAAAGAGATGGGAATGCTTATTATCCTGCTTGATTATTACACATTATACACATGTATTAAATTGCCATGCTATACCCCATAAAGATGTATAAATGTTATGTCTTTAACAAAACAGAAGGAGAGAGAGACAGAGAGAAAGGAAGGAAAAAAGGAAGAAAGAAAAGCAGAGGGGGGAAAGAGATGAGGGAGAAATAAGCAAGTAAATAAGTTGGTAAAATGTTGAAGAGAACTCTACCCAGACTTGCATACCAAGAATAATATAAACTAATAACCACCAATACTAAGGTAGTATAAAGACAGTTCACATCCACCCACATTCTCTAAATACATTTTGTTTTGTTTTGTTTTGTTTTGTTTTTTGAGACAGAGTTTCTCTGTGTAACAGCCCTGGCTGTCCTGGAACTCACTGTGTAGATCAGGTTGGCCTCAAACTCACAGAGATCCACCTGCCTCTGCTTTCGAAGTGCTGGGATTAAAGGGTGCACCACCACCACCCAGCTCTGAATACTTTTCTTAAAAGATATTAGAAGTCATTAGGCGGTGGTGATGCACGCCTTTAAGCCTGAAACTAAAAGTAAATAGATAGATGAGAGAGAGACAGAGACAGAGAGGAGGGAGAGAGAGAGAGAGAGAGAGAGAGAGAGAGAGAGAGAGAGAGAGGGAGGGAGGGAGAGAGAATTAGAGGCTACATTCTACTAAAACAAAAGAGGAAAGCAAGAATCAGGAGATTCAGAACACAGAACTAATTCCACAAGGTGATGGGGAGGGGGAATTCCAGAATGAC
The DNA here is from genome assembly GCA_902168405.1 of Peromyscus aztecus. Taxonomy (NCBI): domain Eukaryota; kingdom Metazoa; phylum Chordata; class Mammalia; order Rodentia; family Cricetidae; genus Peromyscus; species Peromyscus aztecus. Next base: position 24,581 of record CABHPQ010195888.1, read on the forward strand.
AGATGAATGCTGGGTAAAGATACTATATGCTTCGAATGTAAACACTTGATACCCTGCTGATGGCACTGTTTGGAGAGGTTGGGGAACTGTTAAGTGAATTATGGGATGGGGGGGCATTTAGACTCGGTAGCCTGGTTACACTTTTTATGTAGCATCTACTTCCTGATCTGCCCAGATAGGAGCAAGCCACCCCACAATCCTGCTACCACAACCCCAAGTATTTGGGCTGCCATGACCCCACCTCATGATGAGATATTCTCAACCTGTGAACCAAATAGAGCTTTCTTCCTTGAAGTGGCTTGTTGATAACAAGAAAAAAGTAACTAAGGTAGAAGACTTCCATCCAAGCCGCTCCTGTAAGACAGCTCCAAACAACTCTGAGAAAAAAATCTGATGGGAGTAACATCCTGGAAGAGATTTAATACCAAAGGATTGGGCATCAAGCTGAAGACAGACATATAGAAAACCAAGTAATATCTATAAACTTCAAAAACAGAAAAAAAAAAGTTGTACTAAGTAGAATTAGGCCCCAAGTAAGCACTAAAAATCATTGATATAAGAATTTGCATTTTGTGGATCTTAACCTTTGCCATGAATGGCACAGCTAAGCCTGTGTGGGAAGTGGAGATGGAAGATCTCCAGGGCTTGCTGGCCAGCCACACCAGCCTACCTGGGGAGCCACACACAGTGAGAAACTGTCTCAAAACACAGGGTGAACAGCAGCTGGGAAATGATACTCTTTAGCCTCTATATGCATGCACATGTGTGGCGCACAGACACACGCACACGTACACGTACACGCACACACACACATGAATGCACACATGCACACAAGCACTCATACACACAAAATTGTGCCTATCTGTTCCTAGAGCACCATACTTTCACATACAAAATGTTCACTGTGACTCAATTCGATAATAAGGCTCCATTCATTTCACTCAAATAATCTCTTTAAAAAAGGCCTCCCTAACCAAGAGGCTGTCTCCAATTGACAACCACTTGCAAAGGAAAAATGAATTTTCTCCGATGGAGTCTCACTGGGTATACAAACCACACTTAAGGGCAGGCCTCATGCCCGGCAGTAGATGGCCAACACAAAGTGAACGCAATGGCGTTTTGGAGATATGTTGTTTTTGTTTCTTATTGCTCTGTTTGGGCATTTTTTTTTTTTTACCTGACTGGCCTTTTGTTTCTGTCTCACAGTTCCTGATTTTGTTTTTGTGGGGTTTGTTCAGCGTGTGTGTGTGTGTGTGTGTGTGTGTGTGTGTGTTTCTTGTGCTGCTTCTTTTATTTTTAATTCTTACTTTTCACTGTGGTTTATTTAATTTGCCTGCCTGTTTTTTAAAGAGAGAGGGAAAGAAGGTGTGGAGTTTGGATAGGTGGGATGTGGGGAGGATCTGGGAGGCGACGAGGGAGGGGAAGCCATAGTTAGACTATTTGGTATGAAAAAAAATTCAATTAAACATGTTAAAAAGGGAAAGAAAAAAAAAGGAAGAGAACAAAGAGATCTACCTCCTACAAACTAAGCCTGAGGTGATGTGAGAGACACAGGTGAGGACGTGGCTCAGCTGAGCGCAAGGGTATTTCAGGGTTTGTCCCAAAGTGCATATGTTGTACGGTGGGGTAACTTAGTTCTGAAGACAACTGAACAGGCTACAAAGTCAAATGATGAATTAAGGCAAATCTTTCAGCTGATACTGCATCTGCCCTCTGCTGCTCTGCAATACAAGAGCACCTCAAACAATTCCCACATTCTTCTCTCAGAGCCAGAGTCCCGCCAGGGTGACAACTCTGAGAGAGACCCGGATTCTCAAACTCATTTGTCCTGTTCACTGTATTTCTTCACTGTGACTTCCCAGGAATGCACACCAGCCTTCTTTAGATACCTCGGATGGCAACCTGGAAATAGTACTGGAAGATGCCCCCAGCTCCTAGTATCCAAAGGTCTTGGGTGAACAGGAACCCCGTTCTCTGTTTCTTATTGCAGAAGTGATTTCCACAGCCTGTGACTATGCCTACTTTTCCAGAACCGTTTCAGCAAGACAGAGTCAGTTTGTTTCAAATATCTTACAGGCGTTTTGTCTAAATACAGCAAGTTCATGAAATAGTCGAGCATTTCAACCTAACCAGGCATCTAAATGAAAAGTTAATGTTCGATTGAATCAGAGTTGCTCCATAATGAATTGGCATTTTGAAAAATATCCACAGAACAAATAAGGACCTTATCCAACAGAGCTGCAAAGAAAAATACCACACATATATTTCATAAGAGGTAGATAGTACAAGCTCATGAGTGCTGTGTTTATACTGGAAAACAACTAAAGCATAAGGCGTGGACTAGTTCAGTATAAATTCTTCTTCATTAGATTTTTGTTTCTTAATAAATTATTTACTCCATGGTTTAATAAAAATTAATAGTCATGATGGGACTGTTGAGTAAGGGCTAATGACCTCAAATCGCTACAAAAATTCAAGTAGATCTTACATCAACCTTAGAAAACGATAATTTCATTTTCACCAGACGCTTCGCCCGCTCTTCCATTCAGCAAAGGTAATACAAGATGTATATTTTGAATTTAGGGCTTCTCTAAATGTCGGGAACATAAAGGACAAGATGCTGACTGCTATTCAGAAGTCAACCCACAGTCTCTCACCTATGTCGTCCGCCCGCTATGGTCTGAAAGCAAAGCCTGTTCATCAGATGCCAGCGCTTACCACCACCCAAGCTGAGCTGCAGAGAGAAAGGAGGAGCTGCAGCTGCCACCAGAGGTCACAATCTGAGCTGCTCACTTCCTCTGCCACTGGGCTCAGCCCGCAGTCACACCCCCACACCGGAGAGCAGCTCACAGACTTCCACCAGCAGCTTGGTGGCCTGGAGGATGACTGTGCACTAAACGCTGTGCTTTGATTTTTTTTTTCATGTCTTTCCCTTGTCAGCCATAGTTCCTCATAATTGATGTGGCACTCAGAAACAACAGGTCCTTCTCAGCAACCTCTGTCTGTGTCTCTTCCATTCACGCCCCACAGTCATATCCGTCACGTGACGCACCGACTTTTGTTCTCACTTAGTCATCTGCAGCCAGCTACAAAGGAATCTCACATGAAGTCTGCTCACCATGGCTTCTGTCCATTACGCACTTTGCTGTGACCCCACCATTGCTAATAGTTCGGTATGATTCAGACGCTGACTTGGCGACTGAAGGTCCTTGGAGTTTCTCCAGCAAGAAATGCTATTTTTCAGGCCCGAAAATGAGTGATACAGAATATTCCTCATAGTCAGCTGCCTCAGTTTTTAAAAAAAGAACATTTGGGGTGGGGGGCGGGGGGGGGGTGATCTTTAACAAGCTGGTTCTGTAGGCTGTGTTTTATTTTGTACTTTTAACATATAATAAAACACAAGTAACTGGAAGACTATAGTTTTCCCCTTTCAATGTGATAATTGTTGTGGTTTTTTTTTTTTTGAAATTAGAATATAATTGCATCATTTTCTCCTCCCTTTCTTCTCTTCAATTCTTCCCTGGTTCTTTCTCAAATTCACTCTTTTTCTTTTATTGTAGGTGGTGTGTATGTGTGTGTATTTCTCAATATATACAGATGCAAACTACGCATTGCACATAATGTTATTTGTATGTATTTGATTTCAGGACTGACCAGTTGGTATTAAATAACCAATCGGGGGTTCTTACTTGGGGAAGACTATTTCTCCTGACCTCAGCATTCCTTAGTTGCCTGCAATTCTTTGTCTAGAGTTGGGACCCCATGGAATTTCCCTCCCTTGTTAGCATCTCTATTGATACTGTTCAAGTCTTGTTTAGACAGCCATGTTGATGAGAGTCATAGGTATAGCTTCTCTGATGTTTCCGGGAGATGCAGTCTCACAGAACCCTTCCTGTTCTTGTTTCCTCTTCCACTATGATCCCTGAAACTTAGAGGCAGGAGTTGTGTTGTAGATACATCAGTTGGGGACAGGAACCACACAGTCACTTATTCTCTGCTTTTGTATCAACTGTAGTTTTCTGTAATGGTTTCCATCTGTTGCTAAGAGATTCATTTTATGATGGTAAAATGTACCACTTCTCTGTGGGTATAAGGATAAATGTTTAGAATGTAGCTATGGATTATGCTACTTGAGTAAAGTGGCAGTTGTACGTTCTTCTCCAAGATCCATTGCTTTACTAGCCCGAGGTAGTGGCTAGGTTTCCAGTACCAGGCACGATTCCCCTCTTGTCAAGCAGGCCTTATATCCAGTTAGATAGCTGTGGGCTACTACCAAGATGTGAATGCCACTATTGCACGCTTTGGGATATTGTGCCACGCTGCTTGTTACTGTGATTCATAGTTGTCATAGCTGGGTAGGATTATTGGATGCTTCCTCCCTGTGGTGGCTTGAAAGAAAATGAACCCAAAGGAAGTGGCACTATTGGGAGGTGTGGCCTTGTTGGAGTGGGTGTGGCTTTGTTGGAGTGGGTGTGGTCTTGTCAGAGGAAGTGTGTCACTGTGAAGACAGGCTTTGAACTCAAATATATGCTCAAGCCACACCCAGTAAGACAGTCTACTTCCTGTTGCCTGCATATCAACATGTAGCAGCTTCTCCAGCACCATGTCTGCCTGCATGCTGCCATGCTCCCTGCCATGATGATAATGGACTAAGCCTCTGAATTGTAAGCTGCCACTTCAATGAAATGTTTGCCTTTGTAAGAATTGCTGTGGTCATGGTGTCTCTCCACAGCAATAGAAACCCTAACCAAGACACTCCCTTAGAGGCTTGCTTGGTGTCTTCTTGTACCATGAAAGCTAGAATACAAGAAAAAGACTTTCAGGTTAGACCCAGCTCAGATCCCCTGATTCCTGTATCCAAAGTGTATGGTGTCTTCAGCAACAGGAACTTACTTTCATCCTCTGGGAGGTAACCAAGAGCAACAAAAATAGCTCATGTTTATGATGTGACATTTTTAAAGAAAAAAATTAGTCATATTTATAAGGAAGCAGAGGTCTATGCTAGCTGACAGGTGTACACATGTCACAGTGTGAGGGGGGAAGGACATTATCAACTCCTTCAAGTTTGGCACTGTCCTAGGTACTCTTGGTAAAAAGTGAGTCACCGTGTGCTCATCCTCACCCTGAGGAACAGCTGCAGCTTGTAATCACAGTAGATTCTCAACCTTATCACGAGGGAAAGAGGCTGGAGAGCCGCCCAGCTCCAGCTGAAAGAGCAAGTCTCTGCACTTGTAAGTCAGGTTTCCCAAACGATGCTATACCTATCGCTTAACAAACTTCTATACGATTTGCAATTAACTTCTTTACAATGTGGCAAGATGTATACATATTTAAATACAACTTTATTATTACAGCATCTTAGTGTTCAGGAAGAACATTGTCCTGAGCTCAGAATATGAAGCAGTCACTTGACTCAAACAGTATTGGGTTTTATTCTTCTAGGACTGAAAAAAGAAAAATACACAAATGGGGTTTCTTGAAAATTTAAAACATTTGTCACAAAATAAATACCAGTATCAACACAGTAAAACAGCAAATGGCATGACGGGAGAAAAACATCAATAAATCCCGTGTCTGGTAAGGGACCAATAAATGGAATCTACAGAAAACTTCCAAGACACAGCAACAAAAACACAAACAACCTAATTTTAAAAATGAGCAAAGGTCTTAAATATATATTTCTCCAAAGAAGACATACAAATGGCCGATAAATTCATGAAGCATTATTAAGCATCAGTAACCATTAGGGGAATGCCACTCAAAGGTAGAAGAGACTATCTCACACACACACAAACAGCCAACGAAAGTGTGATGGCGAGGGTCTGGAAATATGGTAATCTTTAAGAATGTTAACCAATGTATGAAGTAACACAGCCCTGTAGGAAACAGGGTGGCAGTTCTGCAGGAATTCAAAAATAGAATCACAAGCCAGAAAAAAATAAATTCCTTTTTGGGTACAAAGCCAAAAAGGAATGAAAACATGCTCAGAAAGAGGACGTTGTATAATGTTCATGTTTAATGGCAGCAGTGTTCACAACAGCTAAAACATGGAGGCAACCAAGGGCCCATCCATCCGTGGGTGGATGGGCAAACAGAATATAGTAAACACATACAATGGAACACTATTCAGGCCTGAACGGGAAAGGCATTCTGACACAGGGTGAATGAACCCTGGAGACCGGATGCTAAGTGAAGGAAGCCAATCACAAAGGGACAGACACTGTGTGTGATTCCACTGAAGAAGTCAAAACCACCAAGACAGACAGACAGACAGTAAACCATGGGTGGTGAGGGGCTGAAGAGAAGATGAATTAGGAGTTACTGTTTGGTAAAGTTTTACAAGATGAGGAGTAAGGAGATGTCTGCTGGTGATGGCTGTATAACATTATGACTGTACTTAATACCACTGAATGATTCATTTAAAAACGATTCTTACCAAAAATGCTTAAAGAAAGCATAAGGTCCACAAAAATGCCTTTGAGTTCATTTTAATTTTAAAAATACAAAAATACAAAAATATATTTTTACACATATGAAATTCTCAGCAAATAAATATACATGTAAATAAAAGTGACTCTTGTGGTAAATTCATGTTATGTATATCTTAAAGAATTGTTTAAATGGAGAAGGACCGAGTAATAAAACAGAGGGAGTGCCATCCATCATAAAAGTGTTATCGAAGGATCAAACTCTGTAGATCTAAAATTTCAGCCAAATTAATATAGGCTCTCATACTGATACACGAATTGATTTCAAACACAGATCAGAACACAAGCTAAAAAAACACGTACTCAAAAGTCCTGAGATATTGTGATGGGTAGTGTTAGTTGTCAACAAGATAGAACCTAGAACCCCCTAGGGGGACGGTTTCCTGCCATCCCTGTAAGGGATTGTCTTGGTTAGGTTGACTGAGGTAGGAAAAGCCATCTTCACTGTGGGCATCACCATTCCCCAGGCAGGGATCCTGAACTGTATAAGGGACGTGGTGAGACTAGCGCCCATTGCTCTCTGGTCCTAATTGTTGATTTGTTGTGAACAGCTCGGTCAAGCTCCTGATGCCTTGACCTCTCTGACTAGGACTGTGAGCAAGAACAAATGCTTTATCTTCGTAGTTGCTTCCATCAGAGTATTTTGTCACAGACACGGGAAAAGAAGCAGATACCAGCAAAGGAGTGCTGGTTCCCTTTCAGCATCTATCCATACATAGAAACCCCTGAAAGGAGTATGCTGCCATAGAAACACTGTGGGATGACGTGATCCAAGAGCTCCTGTGTGTCTCTCTCTGTGAGGCATTATATCTACCAATGAATACACAACCATGCAGACTTAACCCATCCTTCTTGGGTTTTCATTCTTTTCCATTATTACCAATTATATCTGAGTCCTTGAAATATTGGAGACATATCTAAAATCTCATTTTGGATAAACCCTTTCCTCTCCGAGTTACTTTGGCCATGGTGTTCTATATCACAGTAATAGAAAGCAGACTACAACGTAAGCTAATCACTACCCTCCCCTGGGACAAAACTAAACACATATGTAAACTGTCCAGAAGTTTCCATTGGGCCACACTCTCCTTCTCAACTTGACTATAAAATATAAATGCTTCAAACATTTCTTTATATTTTGTATTACCTTAAAAATACTATCATGTCAATACTACATACAAAGAATATGAGGTACATATTTCATTATTATGGAAAGATCTTTTCTTTATAATTTACCTCCAAAACATACAAAGAGGATTCTAAACTACTGAAAAGCAAGAATTGTCTCCGACACTCGCCCTCAGACTGTTCTGCAGGGCAGCACACTATGAGCATGTGCTCAACACACGAATGCGTTGAGAAGGGAAAAAAATCAGCTACGTCTATATGTGACCACACCAGGGGTCAATTGCGTGCTATATATTAAATAAGTAGGTAATAATAGAAGAGGGAGAAAAGAGAGCTTAAACTACACCTGGAAAATTTGTGTGTGTATATATGAGTTGTGTGTGTGTGTGTGTGTGTGTGTGTTCTTTTCAGCCATGGGGAAGGCTTTTTGTTTGTTTGTTTGTTTTGTTTTGTTTTGTTTTTTGAGACAGGGTTTCCCTGTGTAGTTTTGGTACCTGCCCTGGATCTCGCTCTGTAGATCAGGCTGGCCTCAAACTCACAGAGATCCGCCTGCCTCTGCCTCCCGAGTGTTAGGATTAAAGGTGTGGGCCACCACCACCTGGCTATGGGGAAGGCTTTTGAGAGAGCACTAAATCTCTGTCTCTCCAAAACACAATAATCCTTTCTACTTCACATGTGTGTGTGAACACCCACTTATAAACATACACACACACACACACACACACACACACACACACACACAGTGCCATTTCCTGTATTAACAGGCAGCTGGAACAGCCGCTATTATAGAAAACACACTCGTGAAGAACAATGGTTCATATTTCTATAAAGACGGGAGGTTAAATGCTCTTGCTGGCCTCTGTTCTTTCCCAAACACAGAAATATCACTACAGGCTTTTAAAAACAAACAAATGATGTAACAGCAGCAACAGAAGCAAGAAAAGGTTAGAACCCAGAAAATAAGTTGTCAAGAAATAACTAATTAAGAAGATTTGTACGATAAACCATTAGCTAGCAATGGAGAAAGTAGGAGACAGGTTTATATAGGCAGATCACCCAAATGCTCAAAACCAGCGACATCTTGTCACCCTGGAGTGAGGTGAACACGGGAAAAGAATAAAATCTCCTGGAAGTATATTTATTCACTTATTTGGGTAAGTTATATTATTAGAAATTTTCATTTTATTATAACTACTAACACAATAATGATACACATTAATGAGATTCACTTTACTATTTTCACACATGCATACAACATGTCACCCGCCCTCCTGCTCTTTCCTTTTCCAACCCCAACACAGTTTGCTAAAGTTCCTCTTCCACTTTCAGGTCCTTTTCTTGTTTTGTTTTTTCATTTTTTCTTTCTTTATTTCTTTTCTTTTCCTTTTTCTTCTTCTTTTTTTTAAGTTTCCATATTTGTTAAAACAGAAGTGATATTTATATTTCTGGTTTGTTTCACTTAATATGACATTCTCCAATTTTATCCACTTTCTTGAAATAATATTTCCCTCTTCTTTATGGCTGAATGAAACACACACACACCCCTCCAACAGTTCCAACAATACCATCACATTTATGGCTATGCAGGCATCTCTGCGGCATGCTGCTTTGGGGGCATCTACCCATGAGTGACACAGCTGGACCATACGGTATTCTATCTTTAGTTTTTGGAGAAACCTCCATGATGATTTCTGTAGTATCAGGACAAATTTCCATTCTATTAACAGTGTATAAGTCCTGCTTTTCCTTTACAACCTTGGTAGCATTTTGGTTTTGTTTTTATAAAAGCCATCCTAGCCAGGAGATGGTGACACACGCCTCTAATTCCAGCACTCTGGAGGCAAGGCAGGTGGATCTCTATGAGTTTGAGGCCAGCCTGATCTACAGAGCGAGTTCCAGGACAGCCAAAGCTGTTAAACAGAGAGACTCTGTTTTGAAAAACAAAACAAGACAAAACAAAAAAAGCCATTCTAACCGGGGTGATATGCAATCTCATTAGAGTTCGTTTGCAGTTCCCCAGTAGTGAAAGTTATATTGATCATTTAAAACATTGGCTATTTAGCTTTCTTCCAAGAAATGTCTATTTAGAAGCAGATAGATGGCTCAGTGGGTTAATGTACTTGCCACCAACCCTAGCAACCTGAATAGGATTCCTGAAATCCCACGGTTGAAGTAAAGAGCAGGCACACTTACATTTTTCATTATCTTACAGAAAATGCTTTCAGTTTTTCTCCATTTAGTATGATGTTGGTCATGGGATGATTGTATATAACTTTTACAGTGCTGAGTGATGATCTTTCTATGTCTGACTTATTTAGGGCTTTTTATTATAAAAGGGAGTCAAGTTTCATTGAAGGTTTTTTTCTGTAGAAGACAAACTAACAAAATCCCAAAGAGCATGGCATAAATTTAAAACTATCTTAAAATAACTAAAAGGCAAAAAACTAACAAGATGACTATTAATGTAGTGTATCTATGAAGAATTAATTGGGCCAGCCCTTTCTTGTAAAATTTTAAATATTTGCTTTTTGTCACTCAAAAATTTTTTCATCATCATCATTTTCATAATTATTTTTTAAAACTCTTCTGCAAAAACAAGAGGAGTGAGCAACTGACATCATTTTGAAACATGGAATTGTGTTTCCTTTTATACTATCTGCTGCCTTTGTCTGTTAGAGGAGGACAGACATTCAATATGTGAAATACGTTTTGCATGTAAGAAGAATCTTTTCAGAGGAATCCATTTCAAAGTGGAAAGGAACCTCTGAAGCTCGCTCTCTCTCTCTCTGTCTCTGTATCTGTCTCTGTCTCTGTCTCTCTCTCTCTCTCACACACACACACACACACACACACACACCTTTCTCTCTCTCTGTCTCTCTCTCTCTCTCTCTCTCTCTCACACACACACACACACACACACACACACACACACACACACACACAC
>CABHPQ010195889.1:0-21153 GCA_902168405.1 Peromyscus aztecus
GGAGAGGGGAGAGGGAAGGAGGGAGAGGGAAGGGGAGAGAGAGAGAGAGAGAGAGAGAGAGAGAGAGAGAGAGAGAGAGAGAGAGGACTGTGATCTTACAGGCAAAGTCTCTTGGTCTTGTTTGTTTGTTTGTTTGTTTGTTTTTAGGCTAGAGCTCTTTCTTCCATTAGAAGGGGTGGGCAGTAAGATGCTCAGCTGGTAGAGGCACTTGCTACCTATTATGACAGCTTGAGTTCCAATCCTGTGAGTCACAGGCTGGGAGGAACGGACCAACTCCCACAAGTGGTCCTCTGATTCCCATACACACACATGCGCACACACACACACACACTAAATAAACAAGTAAAATTTCAAAAACCTTTCTTTAAATGGCCTCTGCCATTAATGCCTGATGTGAATGCAAGCCAAAGCATTGCCTATCCTTAGTCGTTCTCTTCTAAGACTATCTCTAAGTATAGAAAGGGAGTCTCTGTGGAGGGCAAGGGAGATTCAGACATTAAACAGCAGCCTAAGAAGTTAAAGCTTTTTGTTTGTTCTGAGAGAGGATCTCCCCATGTCAGCTGGGCTGGCCTCACATCGAGTCCTCCTGCCCCAGTCTCCAGGGTATGGAGTTCTTCTTCCAAGGCGAGGCTCTTGCTTGTAACCTCACTTTGCGGATAGGAATGGAGGCTTTTTCCAAGCCCCTGATGCTCAAGTAAAATAAAAAACACAGTGAAAAGACCCCTGTTGTCTGTAGTCTACCAAACATAAAACAGTGCAACCAAGTCTTCTTCCCACACCTCTAAGTCCTCCACTGGGGCATGCTGGTGTTCCCCTGAAGTCCCCCATGAAACAGAACATAAGATGAGACTATCAGCAAGCATGCATGTGAGATGGTTTATGGTTTGAATCACATTATCAAAAATATTACTAATATGAAAAAGATTAATACAGACTAGGATTAGAAAGACTTTCTCTGTCTCGATACACCTCATGGTCCTGGGGCAGAACTGAACAGCTGTCCTTCTGCTAAATGGGTATAGTATTAAAATGACTCTAATAACTTATTATTACTCCTAATAACTTATTATTATCTACAGATGACAGCGTTTCTCAGCCCTCATAAAAGAACCTTCTCTTTGCAGTAGATGGCAAATAACACTTAGACCCTCAACTGCTCAACATGCCGAGAACAAGATACATGGCATGCTAAGCCCTAAATGAGATATTCACATCATCCCCCATGATATATCATCCCCCATCATATCATCCCCCATAATATCATCCCCCATGATATCATCCTCTATCATATCATCCTCCATCATATCATCCCCCATCATATCACCTCCCATCATACCATCCCCCATCATACCATCCCCCCATCATATCATCCTCCCATGATATCATCCTCCATCATATCATCCTCCATCATATCATCCCCCATCATATCACCTCCCATCATACCATCCCCCATCATACCATCCCCCCACAAGGCTCAGGATCTTTGCAGAAGAGGAAGAAGAGAGACTGTGAGAGCCATGATGGTGGATAACACAAAGGAACCGGTGTTTTCCAGATACACCAAGGCGGTTGCACCCATGAACTCACAGCAATGGTGAGAACCTGTATAAAGCTCCAGCCACACAAATGCCAGCGTGGAGTATGGACACGACTCCAATGGACTCTGTTGTCTTTAACATTGTAAGTCAACCATACACCCCATCAGGGCCCAAGGCTAGCTGGGCAACACAAACTGGACTTGACAGGGAAAGAAGAAGAAATATCAAAGCTGGGTGAGAAGGGATGGGAGGATGAAAGGGGGTGAATATATTCAAAATGCATTGTATGAAATGCTTGAATGATTAATAAAAATGTTGTTTAAAAACTGCCTGCTTTTTACTCTTAGCTCTACCACTTTCCAGCTGTAGGCATTTAGGAAAATTGATAAACCTCTCTGTGCCTTGTCTCTCACCAGAGAGCTGGTATTATTATAAGGATTTTAAAAGTTAATCATTGAAAAGCGCTTTGAGGCAAAAGAAGCACATGTGATCAATAGCTCATTAGTGTCATTACTTGGATGGCAAAAACTTGAGGAACCTTAAGAGGAAGGTCCTCAAACAGACGAAGAAAAAAGAGAACAAACCACGGTTACAGAAACCACCAAACTGGACATTTTGCTTAGGATATGTTTAGTCATCTTCACGTATCCCCAGTGGAAGGTCCCTGTACTTTCCTCATGTTATAAACAGTTAAGCCAGGATCTAAAAGAGGGAGGCTTTGTCACAACATCAAGTCAGTGGCAAAAGTTGGACATTGGATTTTTGGTTCCAGTCCCAGCAAGAAGAAGAAAGAAGGAAGAAGAAGAAGGAGGAGGAGGAGGGGGAGGGGAAGAGGAGAAGGAGGAGGAAGAGGGGAGGAGGAGGAGGAGGAGTAGGAGGAGGAGGGGGAGGAGAAGGGGAGGAGGAGGGGAGGAGGAGGGGAGGAGGAGGAGAAAGAGGAGGAGAGGAGGAGAAGAAGGAGAAGGAGGAGGAGGAAGATAAAAATGAAGAGGCAGAAGCAGCAGAAGCTGCAGCTAGTGATGCTATCACTGTTGGCTAACCACTCAATCTGTCCTATAGACATTTTCCTCCACTGGTAGATGGCCTTTGGTCCTGGACTTCATTAACTAAACGGTAAGTGCATTTCCCCCTCTCCTCTGAACTCTCCATTCTGCAGAAGGCACAGTGTGTACCTAGTGACCCTGGGCACCTGCTGTAACCTTTAAAGCCACCGTGGCAGGTTCTGGAAAACAGCATGAGTTAACATCACTTCACCCTGCCCTGGTCTACAGAGAATGGGAAGAAGGGAGTATTAAGGCGGCTGACTGGTTTAGGGTGGTGCCAGGGTCAGAAATCTACTTCCTTTCCAACATGAAGTTAGTTCATGACCTGAACTAATAAAGACTTTCAGACAGATTTAACTCAGCCCAGACTTTGGGTTACATTAACTGGGACTTAAGCCTGGGGATGCAGATCTGTGGGAGAGTATTTACCTACCATGTATGAGGCCCTGGGTTTGAATTTCAGGACTGCAAAAAAGCTACAAAACCAAAACCACAAACAAGAAGAAGAAATGTCAGTCTGTTGCCTATGATGAAATTTAATTAAAATAGCAACACTACCTTATTTTAAAAATGTAAAATTTTGCTCTGAGTTCATACCACCAAAATTGAGTTTGCTCTGGCCAACTTCTAGGTCCTACATTTCTGTGAATGTTGTGCTAATTTAATACTGCTTATGAATATGTTTTATTATTTCTCTGAAGTGTGACTTAGAAGTCATGGTTCCCCTGGTATGCTAATGTCATTTGTAGAAAGAGAAGAAGGAAACTTTGAAGATGATGATAATGTGAGATCTCAGCTATTCGGAGTACCAAAAAGAAGGATTTGCAATTTTATACAAAGAAATAGGAGGGTTTATTTGGCCCTAAAAAGCTTCGAGAGTTGCATGGGAAGATTAGAAAATGGTATAGGAAAAAGGAAGTGAAGGTTCTGGGTCATCACACTGGTCCTAAGACACAGGTGGAGAGGACTGTGAGCAGTGTGGATAGAGACAGAGAGGCCTTCTGGTGGAGCTGCAGTCTCCTCGGTGTGGCTACTGGCTCAGAGTCAGATGTGAGGAATGTCTCTGTGACTGTGCAATCCATTCTGCAATGTCTAGCTGCTGTCATTATATAAGGAAAGAAATAGGAACATCTTAAAAACGCTTCTGCTTGAAATAGGATTCTTCTGGGCCATCTTTGGCTAACCTATAAAAATGTTAATAAAATGTCACATCAAATAAAAGAATTTAGGTCTGATGAAGAATAAAATATACCACACACTGGCTTTTTAAAATTAAAGCAGAAGCCATAAAATTCTATTACATAAATGCACAGTAAGTACACAGTCTTTATAAATGTTTGTACTCTAAGCTTTAATAAATTTCTTCTAGAAACCTGCAACACATTCACAAACTTGCACTTTAAAAGATGTATTGAATTTTAGGAAACCCACATTAAATAAGTTATAAAATATTTATTCTTACTTATGGTCTTGTGAAAGACAAAAATTTTAGCTACCCACACAACTGTAGAAGCTAAGCCCAGTGTTTTTGAAAGCCCCCCCAAAAAACCAATGGCAAAACAGATGTCTACCAGCTCTGAGAAGAAAATTAACCATTTTTTCAAACATTTTAGAAAGCTACAATATAATTTACGAAAATTGAATAATAAAGAGTATTATTAAAGCTATAGACATTTCATGTTTATACCTAACAGGAAGAGATGCAAATAGATTGCAAGAAAGCAAAAAGGAGAAAAAAAAAAAAAAGAAAAAGCATACTCACACACGGAAGAACAGCGTCTTCTGCACTATGGTCACACACAGAAGAACAGCGTCTTCTGCACTATGGTCACACACAGAAGAATAGCGTCTTATGCACACTCATTTTGTGGAGATTAAACGCATCTTGACTCATCTACTTTACTGTAAAAGACCACAATCCAGTAGATTTACATCTTCAGGGATCAACTGTCAGAATTCACATATTTATAGAGAATGCAGGAAATCAGGGAATTCACAAGGATGTTTAACAAGCTAGCCTCTCCATGACAATGGAAGATCTGTGTACGCACATGTACAAACCCCGCATCAGTCTGTATGAAACACAGCAAAGGGAACCTTGAAAACTATTCTTTAATGATACAAAAAAATGATTTACCTCTAAATATTCACAACTTTAAAACTGCGCACAGAACTTTGAGGGCCAGGACTTCTCCTCCAAGTCATACTCCTTGAGTGCAAGGTATACAGGAGGTTCTGTCTAGAACAAAGTGAAAAAATACTAACACTCGAATTTCCAGGAGTGGGAACTAACTCCAGCTCAGGAAGGTTCTCTCAGCCATCACAAGGGTAAGAATATTGGCTTGTTGTCAATGAAGAAAATAACCAGAGGAAACTAGTTAGTGCTGATTGTTTCTCCCTCCCATGGTATTTCAGAGCCATGCGGCGTGTAGACGGAGTTACACAGCTAGAGAGAGGAAAATGACCTTGCTACAGCAGGCAACTCAAGAGAACATGGGGAAACCCCCCAGAAAGCCTCACCAGCTTGGCCTGCAAGATGGTTTCATGAGCTGTCATCTGGAGGATGTGGAGCGTAAGCAGCGTGATGATTCCACAGGGACAGAGGAACCTGTTCTAAGGCATGCATTGTGAAGGGGCCTGGCTGGTGAGAGGTTACTGGAAGGGAAAAGTGACAAGGAGAGCCAGGTCAGCTGGGTCTAGATTTTGAAGACATTTCAGAGACCATGACCATGCATCTCCACTTTATGTGGAAGGGGTGGCCTTCTAAATGGCCTCTATGTCAGCTCCTACCTCCCAGGTTGAGGGAAATCTGAGTTTGGGAAAAATAAAATTTTTTAGTTTCCTTCGTTAGTCAAGTCTTATTTCAAACTCCTGAGACATGAAATACTCCTTTGATGGTGGCAACTTAATGAACATTCCACTAAGTTTTAACCCCAGAACAAAGAAAAAGGTCATATTCCACAAAACAGTGCCAGATTAAGTTTATATGCATTAGATCTTCTAAAATTTGAGTTTATATAAAAAATATTAAGGTAATTTGAGATTGGTCTAGATCAGTCAGTGACTATTAAACCCTCCTAGCATTGGCTCAGAAAAAGGCATGAATTTACACCATGACAAAGTATGTGTACGTGTATATAATTATAACCGAGCTTCACAAAACAGCATTCACCCTTACAATTCTCTGCTTCATTGTTTTAGTTATCTCACTAAATATATTTCTCATCCTGCTAAATGGACTGAAATGTTAGTTCTGGAAAAATAGTGGTTGAAAAGACAAAAAGGAAAATGTCTATTTTTTACAGAAAAAAAAAGTCATTCTCTCCAATCTCACTTAAGATCTGCTGTGTTTTCTCAGAGGTGGATTTAATGCTTCACACTGTAGAGTGAGGTCACACAGGATCCTCCAAAGCCCCAAATATTTCTGCTAGTAGTCTGGTTCACTCAGAAGTGTGTAAGTTGAGAATTTGGGGGAAGGGAGTGTTTAGAAGCACTCAATAGTCAACCTTGGCTGTTACTTTCTATCACAGACAGAGGACCCTGGACTCCCCAGCTGTCACCTCCGGGCCATTGCCGTCATCTTGATTAAAGCTGTCTTGTTACTCTTCTGTAACAGCAGATGGAGAATGTTCTTCCCTCTGTACCTCAGCCACTCAGGAAGTCACCTGAACCACGCGCTTGGCTTCTTTCTCTCACTAGTTAAGGCTCACACTGCTCTGTTCCAGGACTGGGAACATTGTTAATAGTCTGATCCCGCCCCTTGGCACCACCCTATGCCCTGACATAAAGCCGACTCTTAAGGGAAAACTCCGCCCCTTCCTCCCTCTCTTCTGCTTTCCTCCCAGGAGGTGCGCACCTCTCGAACCCCTCACCCTTCTATCTCTCTCTCTCTTCCTCTCTCTCTCCCTCTCCTCCACCACCACCAAATAAAAACCTTCACTGAGTGCTGTCTGCATGGCATCTCTGTCTCTCACCCGCCGTGGGGGCACCTTGGCTCTACCCGCCAGAACCTCCTGCTTAGCAAACAATATCATAACAAACATTCCGTGCCATAACTCGCCACTGCTCTTCCTCTCTGTCACATTGGCACACTCCTTAGCCCCATGATGGCCGTGAATCCTCTCCTGGGAGCCCCTCCCTTACCCCTAGATTTCCACCATCTTTAGATCATCAGGCACATCTGTGCAAACTCCAGCTGTGGAGAGAACACAGGCCTTTTCCCAGCAGGCCCCCCCAGACCCCATGTGAGCTCGTGGGTGTCTGGATTAACTCCCAGATGTCACAGACATCCCATTCAGAACATCTTGTAAACAGAGATTTTTATCCAGTGTTCTAACTTTGAAAATCACAGAGACACAAATCATATGTGGTGGGAGTTTCAAGAAGAGTTTAAAGTCAGGAATTAATTCCAATTAAGTCACTTCCAGAGTTCTGTTTACTTATATGCTCTGTCACTTATTCCAGCTAGTCCAAGTCCTGTCTGTCCCTGCGATAACGTCTTCTGGAACCCAAGCAGCCTTCTCCCTAGGGAGGTGCCTACTTTGCCTGTTCAGCTCCCAAACCGTGCATGCAGCTGAGGGTTCAGCTAAGATGGGCATGCTTTAAGGTTCTCCGTCTGCTTCTCTTGAGCAGCACAACCTCCAACCGTGTGGCGGGGGGGTGGGGCGGGTTTCTAACACTGGTCCAGCTGCTTCTCATACTTCTTCCTAGGGACTATCTGGAGCGTAGACTGTAAAACATGCAAAGGGTGCATTCAGTTTTAAAAATAATGGAGAAAGGATTTAGTATATGTCCGTTTTCCTGAGACTTTTCTTTAATCTTAAGGTTACTTTTGTTTCTTTTTTTTTTTTTTCAATTGCAGCAACCATCACTCCCCTGTGGAAACTTTGTAATAATGATCAGCTCAATCTGGTGCTTATAGTCAAATGCCCCCTAGAACTTGGAAATAAAGGAGGTAAGAGTGGAGTGGTGGTCTGAATAAGAATGGCCCTCCGTGGGGTCATAGGTTTGAATGCTTGGACAATAGGGAATGGTACTACTTGAGAGGGATTAGGTGTGGCCTTGTTGGAGGAAGTGTGTCATTGGGAGTGGGCTTTGGGCTTTCAAATGCTCAAGCCAGACCCACTCTCCTCCTCCCCCCTCTCTCTGTCTCTGTCTCTGTCTGTCTCTCTCTCTGTCTCTCTCCCTCTCTCTTTCTACCTACAGATCAGAATTACCTCTCAATTACTCCTCCAGCCCCACGCCTGCCATGCCTGCCATGCTCCCTGCCATGATGACAATGGACTGAACCTCTGAACTAAGCCAGCCCCAATTAAATGTTATCCTTCATAACAATTGGTACGGTCGTGGTGTCTATTCACAGCAATAGGACAATGACTGAGACAAGTGGTGTCTGAGAGAGAAACTTTAAGACCAACACAGTGACCACACACAAAGTCACCTTTAGAGAATAAGAGTAAGGCTGGGGATGCAAAGAACCTGCAGGCCTGTGTTTGTTCTGAGACCACAAGAGCAGGGGGAGGGGCAAGGTAGGGGGAGGGACAGGGGGAGAGATGGGGGAAGGAAGTGAGTGTCAGAGTGAAAGATTTGAATATTACTTTGTGTATATGTATGTGTTCATATGTCTGCACATGTTCCTGTGTATGCACATGGAAGCTAGTGTTCAGCCATGGGTGTTGTTCCTCAGTAGCCACCCACCTTATTTATTGAGGCAGAGTCTCTAACAAAGACCTCAGGCTCACAGATTAGGCTAGGCTGACTGACCAGCAAGACTCAGGGATCCTGCTGTCTCTGTCCTGTGCCACAGTTCTGGGGTTACAAGTGCATGCTACTGTGCTAAGATTTACACATGGGTTCTGGTGATGGAACGCAGGTCCTCATGTCTTTCACGACAAGCACTTTACTGACTGGGTTATCCCTTCAGCTCCTGAAAGTGTATTTACTGATCAAAATAATTGCCAATTAATCAGTCAAACAGAAAGGGATTGCAAGGGTTGGGGCAAGCATGGGCACCTACCAGAGACTCTCTGGGCAGATTCCCCGGGCCATCCATTTCCCTGAGACTTCAGATACACATTCTCTCTGATGGGAGAACAATACACCAAACAGACTTGGGCCTTGATTTGCCCAATGTTTTTGTCTGAATTCAGTCTTTATGGAACAAGCACACTTCCCATACGCTTTTCAAAACATGAAGAGGCACTGTAAAGACTTGGACTCACCAATCTAGCCCTAGTCCCATACTTACTGCCCTGACCTGTCCTAAGCAACAGTGATAATAGGAAGCTAGACATCTGGTACAAAAAGCAAATAAGTGGTATAATTGCATAAGATAAAAAAAATTTAAAAAATGAGATAGTGGCTATTTAATATCTAGGAGAAGGAGGTAGTTGTTTTAAAAATAGGCATCAGGAATTGCTGGTCTAAGAATTTAATATATAACCATTGGTAAAGGCTACTGTGAACATTTTCCAAAGCCATTTTTTCAATGAAGTTTTTCAAAAAGTGTGCACTAATATAATGGCAGAGAAGACGGTGAAGAAATGACTTAAAACAAGAACTGTAAAGGCAGTGAGAGGTTCATAGACAATGAGATGCTTGTGTGTGTGTTTCCTTCACCAAGCACAGAATAGGCCTTAACTCCTTGTTCCCAACCTCTGCCCCTTCCTCTCCCATAGAGATGTTAGAACTTGGCTGTGCCTCTGGCTAACAGCTTGATGAGGATCAAGTCAGCCATGCAATGATGGGGAAAGAGTCTCTAGGAAAAAGGAACAAGGAAAGCTACGAGGCAAGAACTAGCTTGACATGTCTTCCGGTGTATGTGGAGCCTTAAAGATAAGGGTAAAGTGGGAAGCATCATGCCAGAGATCTAGGCAGTGATGAGTCAAAGGGAGAGATCTGAAGCAAGAGAATGGCGTATCCTGATGGATCTCTTTCAGAAAGTAGCTCCCAAGTGGGAAATAAGCTGCTAGGGCGGTGAAGATAAGAGGAAGCATGATTAGTTAAGAGGTTGTCAGTCTCCAGGCAAGCAAGGGCATGGCCTGGTAGGCTGGCCGCAGGCAGCAGTGAATAAGCTAAGGGCTCATCTGGGGAATGGGTTCCCTGTTGATAGAGATGCGGGTGTGGGTAGAAAGTCTTGCTTTCTCTAGGCAAAAATGGTCCCTTTACCATAACTGGAACAAATGGGGGAGGATTAAGAGTGATTGAGTGGACATCTCTACCTTGAGATGCCTGCTAAGACACAAGTAGAGAAGCTAGGTAAGAAGCTGGGGTTTGTAGCATTGGGGAACATTGGTGTTCGGTTGGAACCTCCAGCTCACTCCTGCTGCTCCTGTGTGTTCTGAGAAGCCCATTCCTCTCTCTCCAAATCCCACCCTCTCAGAGACTCTCCAACAAAGAAAAGACACCAAAAAGCGCAGTTCCACATTCTTGGTGGCTGCAGTAGCTCCTCTCCTGAAGTTGCCAGCAGCCCAAGTCCCCACCTAAAGCCTTCAGCTTTTGACCATACTTGGGCACAAACCCAGCTTGTGGTGGACATGTCATCACTTCTTGCCTACAGGCTGTATAAGCTCCCTGCTTTAGTTCAGGCGCGTGACTGCTCCAGCCTGGATCTCTGGGACTGGAGAACTCACAAGGGAATTGCTTTGCTCAAATAAACCTGTTTTTGTTGTTGTTGTTGTTGCTGTTTACTTTTTAAATTTGGCTTGATCTGGCTTAATGCATCGGTGGAGATACGCAGCACTGGAATTTCTCTGCACCCAGGTGGTCTTTAAGTCATAGGAATTCCCAGCCCGTGATGATGGCTTTGCACTGTAAATTAATAAATTGGGTGACTAACTAAAGCAATGAATGTGAAGCGGGGACAACTCACCCAAGTTGGACCTGCCCCTCTGCTTTGCCACAAGTCTCATCTGGGAGCTGCTTTACAAGACTGACCTCTTAAATTTCTACTAAGACACCGTGCTAAGCTCCCTTTATTATTTTGAATTAATGTAGAATGCAAAAAGATAACACGTTTTAAATTTTAAACGCATCAAAATTTCACTGAAAGAAGAAATATTATGTAATCAAGGAGGAAATTGTATAAGCGCACTGAGATTCAAAAGTAAGCCCTTTGTAGGGATCGGACCGAAGTCGAGGCCACACACACTGACTGCAGCTTGCTGACACTGGGCTCAATGGGGACGGGCCCCACTGTCACACAAACATGAGAACATGACAGGGAATTAGCTAAGTAACTTGAAACGAGCACTCAGAGAAGTGCTAACAGAAATCTTAGAACAAAATCAAGGTTGGCGATTCCAGCCCATCACTGAACAGTCACTGACTGACATCGAATGCCCACGGTGCGGACCTTCCATCTCCTGCAGCTCTTTTCTCAGCAGAGAAGATAACCCACACCCTGGGATAGAGCAGAGACGGACAAGAGAAGCCTTCTGATTCAAGTACAGTGAGAAAAGCCGATCTCCCTAGGTTCTTCAAACACTAAATACAACTAGACATTCACGGCACAAAAATTTACATTCCTGTTCTGAGTTAAAATTTAGGCTTCCATTGATCTAATTAAATGAAGTTGGTGACAGATTAGCATTTTAAGACCATTTTAACATAAATAGTGCTTTTAGCTGAGTCTTCTAAAGGTATGTCCACCCCCTCCCATTCTCTTGTAGCATTTACCAACTCCCCGTGTAAATGCGAAGGATTTAAGAGGTAACAGTTGGCTCTGTACAAGCTCAACCCTGCATTAACTTCTGGAAGCCACACACTGGCTCAGCACCGGAGGGAGCAGGGTGAAGGAGTGTCCCCTAACTTCTAGTTTACTCTGACCCCAAATTGCCCAGGGGCTATTCCTCTGAATAAATTATTTCTGGACCCAGTCACAATACACCCGATTGCCACAGGAGGAAGCTAGCAGGACCTAGCATCTTGCTGAGGCTGCTTCCAGCCATATCCCTACCATCCTGGTGAGTTCTTCCCATGAAACTGTGGAAAGAAGGAGAACTTTCTGTACCACCCGTGGAAAGCAGCTACCAACGCATTATGGTTCTCCTGCTTACACTTGTTCACTCACATGCTCCCCTCTCTCCCTTTTCTCACTCCTTCCCCCCTCCCCTCTCACCCCTCTTTCTCCTTCTGAACGCCTCTTAACACTAATGTAGCAATCTGGTCTCTGGTCAGTTTTTATAAGTTTGACACAAGCTAGAGTTATGTGAATAAAGAGGGAATCACAACTGAGAAAATGCCTCCATAAGATCTGACTGTAGGCAAGCCTGTCGGGCATTTTCTTAATTAGTGATTGATGGGGGAGCACCTAGCTCATTGAGGGTAGTGCCATCCCTCAGCTGGTTGTCCTGGGTTCTATAAGAGAGCAGGCGGAACAGGTCACGGGGAGCAAGTCAGTAAGCAGCATCCCTCTCTGGCATCTTGATCAGCTCCTGCCTCCAGGTTCCTGCCTTGAGTTCTTGTCCTGACTTCCTTCAGTGACAGACTGTGACCTGAGAGTTGTAAGCTGAAATAAACCCCCTCTTCCCCATGGTGCTTTTGGTCACAGTGCTTTATCACAACAGTAGGAATGTAACCAAGATTTCAGGCACAGGATCTGTGGGACCAGTCTGAAAAGGCTAAGCCAGATCCACTCTGAACATTGAGAAACATGCTCTCTCTTTACTGTGCATCTTTCTTCTATGGTGGTTAGAGCTGTAAATCATTTCAGTGTTAAGATCTAAGAATCTGTTTAGCCTTTTATTATGTCATTTAAGATGAACCAGCTTCGGTAAAAGAATCTTCCTTAGGACCCCATCTAACGTGAAGTTTATACAAGGCCTATTTGCTATGTACTTTTCCCCTCGAGGACCTGGGAGAGAGAAGAGGCTACTCAGGGTAGAAGTCATGGCATATATTTTTGGAGTCCCTTGTTTAATCGTACTCTCACTAGCACCCCCAATCCTCCGAGCTGTGACACTTTCAAGAGGTCACCAGAAGCCACAGACGTTTTCAAACGTCTGACATTAGGTGGGCTGCTATAAAAAGCTCCTTTCTCCTGCACGATGCAGTGTCTTCAGGTGAAAGATCGCTCTACAAGGAGAACACTGCCCTTCCCACCAGGATAGAAACCCCTACTGGCCTCAAAGACGGCATCAGCTTCAGCCGAAGGTACTAATCACGTGACCGACCCGCTCACCGGCACAGCTTGACAGTCTACCACGAGTCTTTCATGAGGCCTTTGTACTCGTCTGTAAGAGCCTTTCACTTTCCACAGCTGATTCCTATGAAACGGAACAAAAGTGCCCTCCCTTTCCTGTCTCTGCTCTGTCCTCGAAGGCCTGTTTTGCTCTCGATGACTGGCCTATGCAGTAAAATTAGAAGAGAAGTGATCTGTGTTGACCATCAAGAATAAAGGCTTCAAACCTGTCACCCTGTTTTCCCCTCGGACCCCTCCTCATTGGCCGTTACAGAACTGAATCGTAAGGTACCGGAGGCACTACTAGATTTCTTCCCAGAGAGCTTGCCTTACCTTTAGCTGCACCAGATGCACATCCACGTGCTTGCTGTCTGCATCCTGCTGGACCGAGTAGGTCAGGTCCCGGACCCTCTCCGAGGTCATCCGGAGCCAGGTCTCAATCTCAGGCAAGTGTAGGACAATCTTCCAGTCAGCTGCCGTGTGGAGCGGGGGCGGCTTTCCGTACTGCTGCTCAGCCTCGACGTCCTTCATGGCCTCTTCTGCCTCTCCTTCTTCCTGCTCCGCCGTAGGCGTCATGTTGATGGCCATGGGGGAGGCATCAGTCGCCATGGGATCCGGGTCCTGTGACCTCAGTGGGGACAGTGTCACGCTCATGGTTAACATGGAGAAATCTAAGCCTTACTTCTTTCCAAAACGGCTGAAAGGCAGAAGGAAATAAGAAAGCAAAGTCAGGCTAGATTGCCAAATAAAGCCACGATACTTCCCAGAAGAAATGGGGTTTCTAAATAAAGCAGATTTCTAAATTAAGAAACCATTGCTCATAACAAAAACAGAAAGAGGTGTTTTGATTTTCTACATTATAGCCCCAAGACCCAGTATGTGACACAAAACCATGGTGGTACCGTCTCCTCAAATACCCATCCCCCCCCCCATTCCTTAGTAACAAAATCCTGAGATTTAGCTGTGAATATTCCTGCCCAGAATTCAGAACTACAGTCCTCCTTTCCTTTGTAGCTAGCTATGGCCCTCCCTGCAGACAAGTTCTGGCCAATGAGAAGCAAGTGGAATAGCTTTGTAGACACTCTGAGAGCCGTTTCGAGGCACTGACTAAACTAGAAGACGCCGCCCTCCTGCCCTTCTGTTTCTTCTATTGTTCCTGTCTATGTGGTGGACTCCAGGGCTGGAGGTCCAGCTCCAGGTCAGCCCAGAAGATGCTCTGGGGTGCAGCTAGGGGATGATGGTGAAGCACAGGGTTAGGGACATGGATCCAGCCAGACACCACTGCCACTCGGCCAGCATTGCTGATGTGATAGAGAAGAATAAATTTCTGTTTTGTTGAAACAATGACTAACAGGGGCTTTCCTAATGTATACATCCAAATGCCATTTTGACTAAAGCCAACATACTCAATACATGAATAACTAGAGAAGGGTATCCTAATTATGAAACACACACACTGTCCTGGTCTTAGATATTGTTCATTTTGAAGATTAGATAGGTAGGTAGGTAGATAGATAGATAGATAGATAGATACATACATACATACATACATACATACGTACATACACATGTAAATACACAGATAGATACATAGATAGATACATAGATGATAGACAAACAAACATGTAGCAATTCCAAAATGTCAGTTTCCTGAAAAATAGGTTATACCAAATTGGTCTAATTAATGCTGATTAATTAATGCTAAACCCAAGCTACATTAATATAAAATGTGGTTCTGTTGAAAATTTCAGAGGCTTTTAGAATTTGAAGATCATGAACTGTTCTGACAGGTACTAGTAAAAGTTACCAGACAGGTGAGGATAACAACTGCATATCACGGTGAACTAAGTTTGCGTTTGAGGATAAAGGTTTGCTACTAACGATGATCCTGCTGTAAATCCTTCTGGCAGTGGTCTAGCATGAAGTACCCTGTGTTCTTATGTTTATAATAAATGGATGTTATTTCAGTCTCAGGAGCAGCTTCTACTCAAGGCTAATGGATTTCTTTGTATTTGACAAGGTTGAGAGTTTGAGGTGTTTTTTTTTTTAATTAAACACATTCAAGTTATATTTTCATTACTGTAAAGTAGCTGATCAAAAGTTCAGAAATTTAATGTGATTATCAGAAAATAGCTCACATTTCTTCAGATTCATAATATTCACTTAGTGACTGGCTTGCTTCCTATTGCTCTAACAAAGGCTATGACCAAAGCACCTTGGGGAGGGAAGGGCAGGAAAGACCTTCTTCACCACCTAGGTCATAGTCCTTCATGAAGGGATGTCAGGGCAGGAACTCAGTCAACACTGGAACCAGAGGCCATGGAGGGGTGCTGTTTACTGGCTTGCTCTCCCTGGCTTGCTCAGCCTGCTTTCTAATGGAACCCAGGACCACCAGCCCAGAGGCAGTGAGCCCTCCCACATCAATTATACATCAAGAAAAAGACTTGCCCACAGGCCAATCTGATAGAGGCATTTTCTCAGTCAAGGTTCTGTCTTCCCAGAGGACTCTAGCTTGCTTCACGTTGACCAAAAAAAAAAAAAAAAAAAAACAACAACAACAACCAACACATTTAACCAAAGCAAAGTTATTCCTACTAACCAATATAGACGGGAAATTAAATCAAGACAGCTCCCAGTTTGACCAACAGCATCTAACTGTCCACACTGGGATGAGCATAGGGAATAGCTAGACCTGCTGAGTTGACAAAAATGCTAACGAGTCCTTTACTCCTGTATTCCTTAAGTAGCCTTCCAGGACTGCAGCATAATCCTCTCTGTTGACTCCCTCCCTTCCTTTCTTCCTTTCTCTCTCCTCTCGCTAATTTTCCTTCTTCCTTCTCCTTCCCCCACCCCATCTCTCTTTCTTACAAGATCTCATGCAGCACAGACTGGTCTCAGACTTATGCACCCCAAACTTCCTTTAAAATTCTGATCATTTTGCCTCCAAGTGCTGGGATCACTAGCAGGTACCACAGTGTTTAGCTCCCCTTTCCTAATTTCAACATCTAAATGTTGAGTTAAGTAAAGTTTATCAGTGGATTTTCTGAAGCACAGCTATTCGCAAAAGGCAAAACACATGTCATAAAGTTAGTTGACCCCTTTAATGCCTACCTTTTAATCTTTCAGGTTAACTCAACAGCTTTTTCCAACTGGGTGCAGGAAGGAGAAATACACTCCTCATATTTTTAACCATCCTTGTGTCCAATTTTTAAAATAATAATCACACTAGACTTGGCTAATAAAAAATTCAAAGATATCAGAATTTCACTGAAGGAATCCAACGCCAGGAAGATTGAGCTACCCCAGTCCTTCACAAGTCACACCCCAGCCTCACATAGGCTCTGATTCTGACTTCTCAAGACACATCTAAAATATTAATCAGTTCACTGCCTTCTACGGGACCAATATCAAATCTCAATCTCAGGAAAGGAACCTGATAACAAAGGTTAATAAAGCTTGCTTATTCAAGGGCACAGAACTGTTTCCAAATGGAGAACACACTGATGTTACAGTGATTGTTTAAGAAACTAGACTGAGCCAAGGGGATGACTAAGACTCAGAGGATGTGCACAGAACTGCCCCAAACACACATACAGTCACCCACCTGCCCAAGATTCATGTATAGCTAGTGGGCGGCACCTACTGACTGCCAGGCTTTTGTTTTGTTTTGTTTTTCGAGACAGGGTTTCCCTGTGGAGCCCTGGCTGTCCTGGAGCTCGCTCTATAGACCAGGCTGGTATCGAACTCAGAGCTCCACCTGCCTCTCTGACTTCCCATTTTGTGAGATTCCTAAACCAAGTGATACATATCCTACCTTAGACTAGAGAATGTATCAAAGAATCAGCCCACCCACATGCCATAGAATTGTCTCCACCCACACTTCCGCACATGCTCACAGGCTACATACAAGTGCTGTGCATTGACTCAATATCTCTAAGCCTTAGTTTCCTTATTTGCAAAAATAAAGGACCTGAACGAGACAAACAGTAATATCTCATCTGCTGAAAGAACGTGAGACTGCTTATAGTAGGAGATCTGGGGAGTTCACAGTCGTTACGGCTTCCTGTCCCTACTGAGGGCTGTGTAACAATGACAATATATTCTCCATGATACCGAAGCACACAAACAGACCAACTGACCTTTCCTAATAGGAAAACTCAATGAGCACCAAGAAAAGTACTTTATAGAGCATAGTGGTGTTGCTAATTCTTCCCAGAAGAACAAACATGTCAGGGACTCCCCTCTAGGCACCTTCTACTGAGACTAGCAGCATAGATGTGGTTACATGTGTAGAGGGGACACACAGGACAGGAAAACTAAATAGAAAGGTGTCTGGGGAGGACAGAGTGTGCATTTCTCAGGACAAAAGGGCAGGAGACCTGAAAGCCAAACTTCCAAGCAAGATTTTCCTGTGACAATGTCCAGCCAATCAGACTGCAAGCAAGGAACGTTCTTGTGTGACCCAGAGAACTCAGACAAAGCCTTGTTTCACCAGCTCACACTTCAGCTTATAGCGTTTGCTCGCCTTTACATACACTTTTGAATACATGTGTCATATGCTTAGCAAGCTTGGGAAGCAGCATAAATGAAGTAATTACATGTTTTCATGGCAAGCAATTGCTATAAACATTTGAGTTTCAATTTGAAGAGTTCACATTGCAACATAGTACCATGGAGATGGCTCTATTTCCTGGTTTTCACAAAAATCACACCAGATATAAAGGATAAAGTTGCAGCCTAATTCAAATTCAAACAGCTTCAACCATGCGGAGACTATGGTAATGCTCTTCATGCGGAATTTCCTGCCCTTATGGTTCCTCATTCTTGCTTTTAAAACAAATTAATTACTCCACTTAAATGAACCAGTAGGAGAGTCAGCAGAAGCCGCTACTTCTCTATGCTGCGAGTTCTACGTTTCTCCTTTATGAGTCATTTCACAAAGGAAGAGATGCCTTCTAGTCATAAAGATATCAGAAAAGAAAGAGCCACTAGACAATAGCTCAGGATAGTGCAAGTGACGCCTTAGGCCAGGTGCATGCAGGTACCCACCAGAGTTGCCACTGACACCAAGAAGACAGAGGACTGATCAATCAGCATTTGAAATCCAAGGGCTCCCCCTCCTTCCCATTATCAAACGCTTGTCTGTGGTCACCTTCCTAGCATTAGAGATAATACCCCCTTTATCCCTGCTCCTGTTAAAAATAGCATCCATCAAATCCTTCCCTTTCACACACCTAAAGAAGAGGCCATATACAAAGTACAAAGGCTGAAAGCGTGACGGTCTTAAAGCTTTCCTTATTAGTTTGTGGGAGAGGTTTTCCTACCTTACTCTACTCATTATCCCGTGGGAAGAGAAGAAAACCCCCCATGGTTTGCTCACTAAGGACCGGTACTAGTATCTCTCTAGCAGTCTAAAAGTTTCCAGTTGAAGCCTGACACTACCAGGATGCATTTGACTTGATTAAACAATGTGTTTAAAGAGAACCGCCTTCTTAGGACAAATCAAAAGGCAGAGATCCCAGCTCCACAGCCTTCACAATTGCCCATCTCTCCTTTCTCCTGTAATTTCCTGTCTTAAATAAAGGAGCAGAAAAACGAAGACCTACCAACTGTACTCACTGCAAATGCTCTCGCTCCTAACGTCTCCTCAGGATTAAGCCTCTGGCTCCTCCTCCTCCTCCTTCTCCCCACCCTGGCTTTCTGCTCATGGCTTTCTGTGTCAGCGGCTCCAGGCCAGCGGTGCAGCAGCTCTGGCTCTCTTTAGAGGTCTGACTCTCAAGTGAGGGCTGCACACAGCCCCTATTTGGAAGCTCATGTATACATTACGGACTGCAGCCATGGGCAGGCCTTTTACAAACAAGCAGTGAAAGTGATAAAAGTGAGCCGAGAAAAGGAGGAGTTGCCAAGACAAGGACGCCTAAGGAGATGAGTGCTGGGTGGACAGAGCGCTTCCAGCCATGGCTCAGAAGAACCAGCATGATATTTCCCACAGACGAAGCGCCCCTAAGCAGGGTAAATAAGAGCAGTGTGCTGGCTGTCAGAACAGTCTGACTGAATGGGCTTGCGCGGTCCCTCTCCCCTCAAGAAACTGTTTCTTTCATGTGACTATCCCATGATGTGGACAATGTGAGAGAGTCAGTCTTGTCGTCATGTAAACCAACCCTAAGTCTAAGTCCACGCTTGCTCGATGGGACTAATTTTAGTCACATTAACAGACGTGCACGCTGCATGTTACATCTTACAAAACAGAAGTAGAGGCGATTATGTTAGGCATAATTCCATCAATCCCGACCTAACAAAATGTTTCTTTTCCTCCCTTTTTATTTCCTCCTTTTCCATTCTGATAGCCACTCATCTTGGAGCCTATTCATACCGACACTTGGAAATAAAAAAATCAAATCTTCTGGACTGTTTCTATTTTTGTTTCATGATCTGATTGCATTCAAGAAAAACAAATGAACTCAAGAAGTATATACCCTATACCCAAGTCCAGGATAGCAGGATTAGGCTCTGCCAAGATAACACAAGAGCATGTCCATAGAGTGCTTAATGAAATAACATCACCTACCTGGATGAATGAGAGTCTAATTCATCTCCTGGATTTAACTCATGCTGCCCGCCTGCCTCTCTGGCTCTTGTGGGGTCCACAGATAGGAAACGAAATGACTTTAAGTCAAGAGCCACTGCTAAGGTGAAAGTCAAGTTTGAACTTGGGGAAGAAAGAGAAAGTGGGTTTGTATGGAAAGGAAATTTCCAGAACCGTGATTTGTGCCTCTTCCTTCTGGGACTCCTGGGAGTGACACTGTCCTAACCTTCCTCCTGCACTAACAGGCCATCTCAGAGTGAAGCAGATTCCCAGTGTACCTGGGGAGGGGACATGTTGACCTGGGACAGACAGCCACACTGTCAAGGATCACCTTGGAGTTATCGGTCTTTTCCCCCGTCTCCTGCTTTAATGTCCTCTCCCCCGAAGGCACATGGCTGGTGACATCAGCCACTCACTCAGATACCATGTATGGGATGTGGTTCTTCCCCAGCCACACCTCTAACTCCTTTCTCCTGGGCATGGCATCTTCCATCAGCAATGCCACACTTCATAAATCAAATCCCTTCCTCGACCCCTCCTCCCTGATTTCCTGAGGCATGGATACCCAGCCCCACCAGGTTAGTCATCATGTTTCATGTTTTCTTTCTTCCAGGACTGAAATCAGTCCCTGTTACACAGATTCACTGGGCTGTTGGAGGTAGTCAGCCACAAAACACCCTCAGTCATCAGTGTGTACATGGGATGCAATGACATGGAATACTCATCTCTTTTAGCCCCATCCCAAGTTGACAAAGTCACATTTAAGCAACTGGCAGCCACCTCTCTCTTGCTTGAGAAAAATGTCTTAAGAAAGACTGGATTTGTAAAACACTAATCTTAAGACAAGCATGGTGACAGGCAGA
This sequence comes from Peromyscus aztecus, assembly GCA_902168405.1. NCBI lineage: Eukaryota > Metazoa > Chordata > Mammalia > Rodentia > Cricetidae > Peromyscus > Peromyscus aztecus. The sequence goes on from CABHPQ010195889.1 coordinate 20,211, forward strand.
TCTCTGGTCTCCATAATGAGTACCAGTCCAGCCAAGGCTACCAAGAGGGCTACATACATACCTTGTCTCAAAAATACAAAGTAAAATACCAGTAGTTGTGACTTAGTCAGTGCTATTAATGTGAATAAAATGAATTAAGATTCAATTCAAATCAGCTGACATTGAGAATGTATATGTAAAACAACTATATGTAAAACATCTTATGTTTATATGGCTCATTGTATTTAGCCTCAAAAATTATAATTTCACAGGGACAATCTCTGTCTCCCCACCCCCCCCACCCCAGCACTAATACCTACTACATAGGCAAGAAATAGTCAGCTACACACAGGCAAAGTAAAAGCCCTATTATGCACCAAGAGAATGGCGTTAATCACTGGACAGAAGAAGGGTAAGAGCACCATTTGCTGGAGAAGGTGACATTTGAGATGGGCTTGTAAGAAACTGAGTTTGATTTATATAGGAAAAGATAGAAGGATGGTGAAGGGATTCTAGGTGGTGGCTGGGGGAGCAGGTTAATGAAAACACCCCTACATCATGAAGTAAGAAAAATCAGCAAAGAACTATTGAGAGAAGTAAGAAATCAACATGGCCCAGAAAGAGGTTACAAGGGAAACCACAACCTCATTCCGAGGACTTCAAATGCCGTCTACTGTGAGGTGTGGAAGGAATCGCACAGGTCGCAGACATCAGACAAGGTGGTTCCAAAAGAGAAAGCAGATAACATGAGACAGAATCAATGAGGGGTAGAAACAGGTAGACCCTTGTTTACCAAAGGAAATGAAACATCAAAATTGAGAGAATCAAAACACCTTATTCTAGGCAAAGCCTTCATTAACACAGAATATAACTTTAAAACTTCCTGTTATGCAAGGAGAGAGAGAGTGTGTGTATGAGAGAGAGGGGTGTCGAGGGATGGAGAGAGAGAAAGGGGGAGAAGGAG